>CAUYRH010023266.1:0-14196 GCA_963574655.1 Perodicticus potto
GTGAAAATTACTAAATGTAGAATATAAATGTCTTCATATAGTGATCAAAAGGCCATGAAGGCTATGTTAAGTAGTTCAATGAAAATATTTTAGATTGTATATGAAGTCAGCACATTGTGCCCCATGACTGCACCAATGTACACAATTATGATTTAATAAAAATTAAAAAAAAAGAGGCTTTTTAGCACTTGCAACTAGAAAACTTCATTAACTGTTTGTCCAGTTGGCAGAAATTCATAATGAATAATCTCTCTGATATCAAAAAAGATTAGCAACATCATTTTGACTCTTGACTGGGACTGATGGAATTTTTTGCTTGTGAAGAATTAACTGACTTTCATTGTGTCCTTTGACACTTTGTTTCAGGGTTATATTTGTACACCTATGTTTCATCAGTGATTATGATCGGCCTCACACATTGTGTTGCCTTTCCGAAAAGTCTTGGCAAATTTTGACTCTGCTTTGGCTCATGGATGAGCTCTTTTGTGATCATTTTGCACACACCATTCTCAAGCCAAAATTTTCAGTTAAGATTTTTCTGTTTCTCTATCAATGTTTACTTGGTGTGCTATGCTTCTCAGAGTTAACTGACAATTTTGAAGCACAAGTCAATGAAGTTTTGTGATATTTTCATCATTTCTGCTCGTTACTGGTCACCTTGACCTCTCTTCTTCATCAGTGATGCTTCCTCTCCCCTCAGAAGACATTTAATTCATTTGTACATTGCAATTTTTTTTCACGGCATTATCTCCATAAACTTGAACTAACACTTCCTTGATTTCACTTCCTCTTGACAAGTTTAACAAGAAATTTAATGTATGTTTGTTGATTTAATTTAAGCTCTGACATTCTTGTCACAGCACCCAAAAACATACAACAATGACGATCACCACTCAGAAAGCCACAGCCACACATTGACGCAAACACAGCTGTTAGACACTGATGTAGCAAGGATGTGAAACTTCACCGAGTTGTTTGTAGAATACTGCTAACATAAAGGCAAAGAGGCAAGTTCATAGACTTAATTATCAGACATTGTATATTTCAATTTAGTTATTTTAAAAACAATGCTTTAAACTTATTTTGCAAACACAATGCATATTAACAGAGCTTACATTTCTAAAAGTTATAAATGACATACAGATACAATAATAAATGACGTACATATAAGCATATACAGGAATACTCAACTAAAACACTGTCTAAGGAAACTTTGAAGTTCCCAATATATCTGTCTGTTATCTTTTCACCCTACCATCTTCCAGAAGTTAGTCATCCTCTTTTTAAAATAATTTAATGTCAGTAGTTTTCAATTTGTGATGTTTTGAAATAGTAATGTGTTATATTGTCACTTGCTTTTTTAAAACATTATGTTTATAAGATTCTTCTATGTAATATGAAAAGCTTCATTTTGCTCATTTTCCTGTTCTTTAGACTCTGTTGTATGAATGTTACCAAAATATACGTATTCATTTTTTTATCTATAGGAATTTGCTTTGTTTTCAGGATTTTGTATTCATATAATGGTCTATAAACATCATCACTCTAATAAAGTTTTTCAACATATGTAGAACTTCTTGAATTTTCATTTATTCAATTATCCATGTTTTTATTGTCATTATTTCCTTTTTATTGAGATGGAGTCTTAATCTGTTCCCAGGCTAGAGTGCCCTGGACTTGGCCTAGCTCACAGCAAACTCAAATCTCTGGGTTTGATCCTCCTGCCTCATCCTCCCAAGTAGCTGCTACACAAGAACTCACCATAGTACCCAGCTATTTTTTTCCCTTTTTAGTAGTGATGGAGTTTCACTCTTACTTAGGCTGGTCTGGCACTCCTGAGCTCAAGTAAGCCTCCTGCCTTGGCCTCCCAGAGTGTTAGGCATGAATCACCATGCCTGGCCTTGTATTACTTTCATATTGGCTTCCAGGGAGCATTTTAAGATAATTAGGATAGCTTAAGATATGTTACTATAGCCTATATGATCATTATATTAAAATCGATCAAAAGACTACTACAGCATTGTTTCTGCCTTAAAAATGTGAAGGATGTTTATTTGTTTGGGAGAAAAAATGAACTGTATGATGGAACTAAAAAAATTCTATAAGACAATGAAAAGAAGTGAAGCAATTTTATTTATTTTTCAAAAAAAGTATTTATCTTTTCTGAATTGGTAGTTGTGTGTCAATAATAAGCTTAGATTTCCAATTTCTGATTAAAATTAAGGCCTGGTTATCAATTTTTTATTCCTTGATTTTTATCCCTGAAGATTATAAATAGCTTGTGATATATAACTACCTCAAATTAAGTCATTAGTAAAATATAACTCTTTAATTTTCCTCTTTTTAATGTCATGATACTTAATAATAACTTCTACTAGTGAGGGCAAGTAGTTTACTTCATACCAAAGGTAAGAGCAGGGCAGAGTGATGTTCCATGGCTAAACAGTAAATCCATGGTATAGTGGGAAGGATGTCTATATTTTTTAAGAGTAGATTTGAAACAATAGAAGATTGGTATTGGAATGTGAGAGAAAAGGCAAATTGGCAAATGTTATTATTGGATAATGTTTCCCAATGGAAATAGAAATAGATTAATAGCCAGTAAATAACTAAATAACTGTTAGGACAAAAAATTTATGTATAAGAAATGAATATGTTAACAGTTTGGATTTTAGTAAGTTATACCTGAGATGAGCCCTGACTTTTTATAAGTTATGTGAAGCTGGGCAAATCACTTAGCCACTGACATGGGGATAAACTTAGCTATTAAATGGGGACACAAAATTGAAGCAACTTCATATAGTTATATTGGGGGATTAAGTGGGATTTTACACCAAAATGCTCATTGTAACATGGGACATCTGTGAGTACTAAATATATGTTAACTCTTACTAAGATTATTCTAAAGAAAATACCATTGCTGCAAGTATTGTGAAAATGGAACACGTTCATATCCCTGTATCAATGAAAATTGATCACTCCTTTCGGAAAACAACATGGCATTAACTTGCAAGAGATGTGATATTGTTAAGTCATGAAAAATTTTTCATGAAAAAGAATTATCCTCAAAAAATACCTCTGGATACTATTATTAAAGAAATAATATTAAAATACCTCTAGATACTATTAAATAATATTAAAATTGGAAAAATTTGCCGGAAAGTTGGTGCTATCTATAGCAGAGTAACAAAGATAAACTGAAAGAACCAAGGATAAATCCACTTAACTGGATAAAATAATTTGCAACCATTAAGAATGCAATTATGAAGATGATGATAAGACATAAAAATGTTTATAGCATAAGTGAAAAATATCAGATAAGAAGAGGTGTGTGTGTGTGTATGCTCACGTGTGTGTTTTCAAGAGAACTATGTAAAAATGTTGATGGACATGGTGTTCTGTTGACGTAGGGACAAGGAATAAATAAGGATAGAGATTTAAGGGGCAGGCAGGCTATTGACTGAAAACAAAGCATTCTTTGCAACTGAGGGAAAAAAGTGCAGCACACCTCACCTCAAATCAGCCCCCTGGGTTTCTTCTTATATTTAGGAACAGCCAACGAAAATTTCCCAAGGGCTTAATTTAGTCCTCATTAACTCAGTTTACTTCTACTCATAGATATCTCCCTCAATTCTCATTCTCTATATATTTACCTGCATGTTTCATTAAGAATGTGACAGTTTCAAGTTTATTAAATATAAAGTTCTGTGAAGGAAAAAAAATTTAGCAACAGATGTTGACGATCAAGCGTTCTTTCTGAACAGCACAGCTTCGTAATTGCTCAGCGACAACAAAGAGATTCTGTCTTGTCTTTAAACTGTTCAGCAGCCAAACTTGTTTTTACATAACAGGATTAATGATGGAACTACAAGTACAAACCTAGTTGGTTGGCCCAAACAAGTTATAAGTTTGCAAGGGGCAAAAATATGAGGATGAGCTAGCCTGCTGGTTCAGAACCCAGCAGTGATTGCCAGATGGCATTATATGCAATGTTAGATATTCTAGGCCCCCAAACTTCATGTTTTCTTCTCCATAAACAATAAAGCCTTATAAGGAATGTTATCTATGAGAAACATTTCTATTCTTACTAAGGCTGTTTAGACTTGTTTCATTTCATCCTCTAATTCAGACTCTCTTACCTTTCCTTCACCAAAAATGGATAGGTTACCAGTCTGAATTCAATGTCCTGGATGACTTTTTAGTTGGCACAGTCTCAAGGTATTCAATCACACCATAAAGCTTTATAGTTTAATGATGACAAATTCTGTGACTACACCAAGGTGGATGGAAGATAGAAAGGTATACGGACAACAGATTGTAATGGAATGTAGAACTCTATGTGTTATCAAGTGAGGATGTTGACATATATGTATTAAATGTAGAAGTGTGATTAACAGCAAAACTCAATTTTTGTTTCATGTAAAAAAATAAAACTACACATACATCATTATAGACAAACATCTGTATTTAGGATAACTACTGTAATATATAAAAATGGTCTATTGAATGGTATAAGATACCAAAGAAAAATGTTTCACTAGAATTTATTCTTGCCATCCCTCCTGCTCCCAAATGTGGTATCATTTGTTTCACATGCTATAAAATATGAGGCAATATGAAATAGGAGACAAAAAGAGGCAGGTGCTGCTATGCAAAGACATTGCTACCAAGCTTGTAAGGATCATTCCTGGAAGATCCTCAGAATGTATTTCCAAGAAACTACCTAACTATTCTCTGAATTCTGCCCCATCATGTCCTTAAAACACTAGGAAAATTGTTATGTCCTCCTGCTCCACTGCCCAGTGTTTGTTTTTAAGAGACATATAGTAGCAGGAAATAATTGAGAATAATTGACCAGATATTTTTATATTTCATTCACTTGCCATTTGTACTTAATAAAGTAGAAATAACTCTAAATTGCTATATCATTATTTTATCTAGAAAGTTTAGTAAAAGAACTCTGTTTAAATATCCTGTCAAAATATTCCAAAAGGCTGTCAAATTTGTTTATTTGTCCAACATGCATTAAGATCTGCCAGTGATTGCTACTAGGCTAAGGCCTGGGGGTACAGTATAAATCAGGAATCCTCTGTGTCTTCAGAAACTTACAAGCTACTATGGCTTGACCAAATAAAATTCTCCACTGAAGAATTTCTCCTCTATTGGGTTTTAGCAAATAAGTTTACCTATGGTGCATATTGCAAGGGTACATGTCAAATCTATTAAGTGTAAAAGTATAAATCGCTTCACAAACTAATTAAGTAAGTGAGGTGAAGACTATGTCAACCAATTTGATGTAAGCATTCCAAATTGTATATAAAATCAGCACATTGTACCCCATAAATGCATTGATGTATACATGATTTATGTATTTATGACTTAAAAAAATAATATTTTAGCCTCTTCTGTTTTTCTCTCTCCAAACAATCACATTTTCCTGGCCTTTATTTGAGAAAGATGACTGGATAAAAAAGTGAGTCATGTAAACAAACAAAACTTTAGTTTGAAGTCACAAATGTATCAATCAAGGACACAATTTTGTCTGAGAAGATCTGAATGATAAAGGAGAGAGAGAAGTTAGGAGAATGCAGAGTTGTCCTGGTTTTCATGTTATTTAGAATATGGCGTAAGTCGTGAAAATAAATCCGTGATTGGCAAGGCAGCAAATAAAAGCATATTTTTCTTGGTAACATTAGAATCATAAGTAAAATAAGAAAGTAAAAATAGCACCTTAGATAATCTTAGTTACCCAGATGGTTTGTGGGACCAACCATATACATGCACAAATTGTGGCATTCTTTGAGTATTGTGAGGCACGTACACTTTTTGAAGACATCTATTACCCCATTACTAAAATTTGGCTTTTAGCCTCCAAATTTGTATTTCACCAC
This sequence comes from Perodicticus potto, assembly GCA_963574655.1. Classification (NCBI taxonomy): domain Eukaryota; kingdom Metazoa; phylum Chordata; class Mammalia; order Primates; family Lorisidae; genus Perodicticus; species Perodicticus potto. The sequence continues at coordinate 5,892 of CAUYRH010023266.1, forward strand.
CAGCTCAAATAGAGGTGAATTACACAAAATTAGCTACTTACTTAGGCACAATTTTCCCATCATACGCCTTGTCCACTTGGTGGTTGTCCTTTTGATAAAAATAGAGCAGTAATTACACTCCAACATTCTCATTCAATATAACTCTTCTCTTTTGGAGTGATGAAAATTTAAAATAGGTGTGATTATTTTAATGCGTTGCTCATGCAAGTAAGGTGGGCAAAATTATTATACAGAACTTTACCCATGGTATAGAATAGTTATACTGACTATCATGGACAGACAAAACAATTTGGAGAATAAACGAGATCCCTGTCATTGGAGACATTTAATGTTGTGGCCATGTATTCTCTCTCCCCCACTTTCCTTCCAAAGTCCTGAATGGTCACTGGGGATCCTTATAATTCTGGGAAAAATTCCTTCAATCTCAGTTCTGAGAGAAGAGCAAATGACCAAGGTTATGCCAAACAGCTGACTCAACCCCTACCTTACAGTAAATGCTCTTGAATGAGCAGGTGACTTAAGGTAACATAACAAGCTGTGTCTTTGCTTGGGTTGTCAGTACAAAGTGCTCCTGGGGGGAGGGAGAAGGACTGTCTACTGTGGTATCAGGAGCAAGATTGGGGAGCTATTGGTTCTTTCATAACTATAAGGGGGATTTCCTGAAGAAGAATTTGACACCATGGAGGACCAAATGGCGACAGGGATAGAAGGTGGGACCATGGTGGCCCTGTTTTGCCATTAAATTAAGACTTCCTTGAAATCTAAACTACTTCTGCAATTTAGTTAAATGAGCCAATAAATTATTTTTATTATTTAAATTAAAGTTGAATTCTATTAGTTTCAACTAGAAAGCTTTCTAATGGATACATTCAAACATTGCTGAATGTACCCATTGAAGACATGTTAGAAAAGGAGTTCAGATGTAGACTAGTGGTTGAACTATATGGTCTCTAGGAATGTTTTCAACCTTGGAATCTTAATGTGAGATGAGTGTGGATTTCTGCACTTCATCACCTCCACAGGAGTCTAAAAATGTTAACCCTATACCCTCAAGGTATCAATATGCCATAAACACTATGTACTTTAGTAAATAAACTTTAGTACTATACAATCCTCAGCTTAGTTTCATTATTGTGAAATTATTACTTTTTTCCTCCCTTCATCCAGCATAGCACACGATTAATTTTAATTAGAAAACTTATTTCTGAGTGTAATTTCTTCCTTAAATAGACCAGTCTTTGGAATAAAAGAGCAAGATTTGAAAGAGACCTAAGATTAGGAAACATAAATTATGGCCAAGTTTTGTCATTGATATATTATTCTTTATGTGTGAAAAGAAGGGTGGGCATGTTATTTTTAAGTTTAGTATTAAATATCTCAGGTAAGTAGGAACACATCATTCTCTTTGGAATAAAATTTATAGAGTTGAAGCTTATTGTAATCCAACTATCTTGGAATAGTGTTCTTCTACATTGGAAGTGATATAAAATATGGGAAGTCTGATGCAACTGGGAACCCTACAGACTGCAGTGAGACCTTGGGACCACCTCTAGAATTGACTGAAGTCACTTCTCTGTGGTATCAGGAGCAAGATTGACTACTTGCTTTCTGAAAAAGGAAATCAGTTAGATCGTGGAGATGGAACTGGAGTAAGGAGCACAGTAGTGCCTTCTTGGTCTGGTGCCCTTCAATAGGAGGAGGGATCATTCCTGGTATTGAAAAAGAAAAGGCTAATTCCAAGAGGCGGTCCACACCTGGGCTTGTTTGGACCGTTTCCACAGCAGAATACTTGTCTTACAAAGGACTTCTGTTGTCTTCTTCCTGGAAGAAGCGCCTCAGAGCTTTGCATTTTTGGCAACTGTGCCTCCATCCCTTTGAGTGTATGTGCTTTTCTTTTGCGGCTAATGGCATGTTCCCAGCTCCCGCCGTTGATTGTATGTTTGTTTCAAAATCTTTCACAGCAGAAGAAATTTCCTAAAAACATATACAGTATTTACATGTATTTTAGTTAAGTTCTTTGGTGCTTTTTAAAAGATTTTAAATCTCTTTTAGAAATTGAATATTCGGTCTAATTTTTGTACTTAACCATCATGATTTAGGAGCAATAGGGTTGGATTTAGGGGTGTGAATTAATAAACTTTGTAGTGCCACTGAAGCTGGGCCTAGATTCTCAGAAACAGTTTTATGTAGTGAAATTATACTTGCAAGTTATTCAGACAACCCCCCAAAAACTTAAGTAATTTCTCAACACTTTATTTATACTTTTTTTCACCTTCTGTACGTGGTTGAAGCACGTTAATAGGATTTGTTATTGTTACTTTATGTTGTTGTCTACATTCATTGAGGGAATAGAATGTGACCATATTTTAAGTTAAAATTCCATACACAGGCAAAGGCCTGGCTACTTCTGTACGAAATGCACTGAAAGATTTAATCTGAGGAAATTGCTTATGTCAGCAGCTGTCACCAAACATGTGGCAGCTTTGGAATCTGGAGCAGCTGACATACTGAAATGCTATTTCTTCTTAATGGGGAAATATGACTATCAGTGGAATCTGTTCTCTTTGAAATGCTTCATCCCCTTTATTTCTGATTTCAGATGTCAGCAGCCTGTTTGGGATGTCTGAATGAGACAAAGAATATTCCACTGAGCCCTAAATATGTGGCGTATTCCCCAGTAGCAAGAATGTTTGAGTCATAGCTGGGCGGGGAACATGTATTCGTTATGCCAGATGTTACGGTGTCCACGAGGAAAACGTACTCCAGGCTTCTGTGGTGGTTACACAGGCTACCCCATAGGGAGATTTAGGGAAGGTTTTTTTGCGAAGGAACATGGATTATTCACTCCATTTCCTGACACCTTACAGCATTTTCTCCCTTGTGCAAGATAGTCCCCCCCTTCCCGGGTCTCCAGCTGTCTTCTCTGTCATTACTCAAACAGCGTGGGAGTCTTGTTTTCTGGAGAAAGACTTTCCTGACGCATAGTGGCTGACTATGCAAAGGATGTTTGTCCGCATATGCAGAGGCCCAGACTCTCTAAGTATACTTGTTACTTTGTTTTCATATAATAATTTTCTTTAAATTGTATCTGTTTAAAATTTTGACTATATACGCTTTATATGGCTGAGCATCAGTGTTTTCTGAATTAAAAATAGCACAATGCAATAGGACGAATCTTGGGAGAGAACTTAGAGGATAACCAGGCTTCTAATTCACTACATTTCCTAAGCTCAGAGCAGAGGGTGGCTCTCAATGGGTTGTGTTTTGGAAGATCTAGAAAAGTCTGATATTGTAATTGCTAAGAATACAGTTTGGTCCACACCATGTACCAAAATTTTAGTGATTTGGGATCTGTTTATAATAACCCAAAGTTCTTTCTGGATCTGTAAAATGAACCCAGTCATTGTGCCTTCTGTAGAGAATTGTTGCGAGGTTGAGTGGAGATAATGCATACAAATCACTTTGCATAACCCTTAAATGTTGTTAATAAAATTATCCAGGTGGCACCTGTGGTTCAGGGAGTAGGGTGCTGGCCCCATGTACTGAGAATGTCAGCCCCGGCCAAACTGCAACAAAAGGTAGCCGGGTTCCTGTAGTCCCAACTTCTCAGGAGGCTGAGGCAAGAGAATCGCCTAAGTCCAAGAGCTAGAGTTTGCTGTGAGCTGTGACACCATGGCTCTCTACCAAGGGCGACAAAGTGAGACTCTGTCTCTAAAAAAAAATTTTAAAGAAAAAAATTAAAAAAAAATTATTCATGAGACCTCAGGTTAGTGAAAAATTTCCTTTGAACCATGTAATAGTCGTCAGTGTAAGAAGATAAATGTTGCCAGGTTGCAGGAAAGGTAAAAAGTGGTGACATAAGCAAAAGATACTTTTGTTAGGAAAACAACTTTTAAAAAAAGGATGTGGAGTAGACTAATATATATGCATCCAGGTGGCATCCATGATTATTGTTCGATAAATCAATATTTTCAAACAGCGACGAATCATGAGAAAACTTTTGTTCAAACATAAAATGACACTAAGTATTCAGTGTTTCTTTTTTTTTTTTTTTAATTTGTCTCACAAATCTCACATTCAGTATCACTATTCCCAACAAAAAGAAACCCATGACATGGGGGAAGAAGATCAGGATAACATAAAGGCCGAATCCAAAGGATGAAGTTGTTTGTTTGTTTGTTTAAAGCAGTTATTTTAGTATTATCAGAGACAGTAAGTAATCTGAGAGCAAAACCAGTGATTTCATTGTGAATGTATTTGTCTATTCCCGTGAGGCTTTCTGAATAGTCTACAAAAGATAATGTATTCTTAGACATCAAGAGTAAAATGAGAAGAGAAATAATTGTAAATGCTAAAATAGTACAAAAAACGAGAAGGCAAGAAAAAAGAGGAAAAAACAGAATTCTACAAAAATACTTTCTGCAAAGTTTATTATTTTAAAAAGAATGAAGAGATTCACTTTTCCCTCGCAAGTATTCTTGATCATGTATGATGTGCTAACCCTGAATAAGGAGGTGGAGAAGAGAATGAGAATAATAATGATGCAAAAACAGTTACTACACTCATGGTGCCTGCACAGAAAAAGGAGAGAAGCAGCCAGAAAAATGTAAGAAGAAATAAAAAGGGAGGGCAAAGAAAAAAAAAGGTGAGGGGGGAGTGGAGTGCAGGGAGGGACAGAAGGCGGACAGAGAAAAACAAGAAGGAAAGGCAGACAAAAAAGGCAGGAGGGGGAAGAAGGAAAGTTAGAACGCAGTTTAGAAATAAACTTCTTGCAAATTGAATAAAGACCAAACTTAATAAAGCTAAGGTGGGAGTTTGGAGGGGAGGAGAGGCTATTTCTTCTCTAAAATGAAACAGGGAGTGGCTGGAGCCAATTCTCATTTTTGCAATCCTGTATCCCACTGGCCTCTCAGAACTCACACTTACCTCTGCACTGTAAAGATTCCTAAACATGTGTCACTGTCTACATGCAGAGGTTCATTACCTTAAAAAGGTGCACATCTCTCATGGCATCAATCTGCTGTCACACGTTTTAGTTCAATAATCATTTCTTGTAGCCATCGCATACCCAATGCTGTTTGAAGACAATCATCTTTGACTAATATGAACTAAGACAGAAAATCAACATAATCTGCCTAACCTTGAAGAGCCCATGAGAGAAGGTCAAGGGCAGAGACAACTGATTGTGTGACCAGAGGATATGGTAAGTGCTCTCACAGCAGCTGTAGCTGGAGTAAGAACAGCTCAGAAAAGGACAGGAGGAATCCTGCCTGCCTGCTTTTCAGCAGTGGCTCCTTGAGAAAACACATCCAGGCTCACATCTCTGCCAGGACAGAACTGCAACTACTATGAGCTGGGACTGTAGATCTGGTTCAGAATATATTTCACTTTTTGGCTGAAATGGACATGTTCTGACGCTAAAGACTGTGTTTCCCCTGGAAGTCCCCCATCTCAAACATTTAGCCATTAATCACTTACAAACACTTATATGTAAAGGTAAATTGGTTTGAGGCAAAATAATATAAATATTAATTTAAATATCCAGCTACTCACTCTTTAGTTATTTCCACTCAAATTCACTACATTGCACTGATGAGGGTTGCTTCACCAGTGCGTATACAGAGGGCCGTGAAGAACAGGTGTTTCCCAATGTTTCAATCAGCGTCTCCCCCTTCCTTCCCCCCAAAGAAAGCAGAGTCATGTATTTCATCTCCACATTGAGATTTTACTATCACTAAATGATCTTGTTATGTAAAAAAGGAAGGTATAAAATGAAGGAGGTGTTTGTAAAAGCAACTGCCCTATTCAGTTGGCACAATCCTGTTCTTGTCTAGCTGATGCTTTTATCAGTTTTCCAGAAATTATAGAAGGAACAAAAGAAACCTTGTAGTATATCATCTTGGAAGGTCAATTTTAATCAAATGCAAGGAAGTTAGAATGTTAACAGTTGCATATATACATATATCTCTTGCTTCACAACTTTAATTCCTTCCTGAAAACCATGCCACTGAGAGAAAAGCCATTAAGTAACTAAAAAATAATTAATTTTCATGGGAAAAATTATGATGCATTCCATTATAACCCAATATACACAAACATTTTTTACAGATAGGGAAAAAAAAGACAATGGAAAAAGTTTATATTAGTTAAACATAACACTTTGAAAGTCAGTAAATAGATTTTCTTCAGTAACTTTAGTTTTAGTGTCAGGGAATCATGTTTGGAAGGTACATTATTTCTGTCCCACACTCGTCAATGAATATTAAACCTTTCAGGGGAATAAAGTTATTGAACAGAAAATATCAATAGGGCAAAATAACGAATGTTCCAAAACAGCGCTTGTGCACACAAGTTCATGTGCTACTACTTAGTGCGTTTTGTTTGGTTTATGTGCTCAAGGGAAAGTATTTTTGATTCATTAAAAAATGGGGCACAGTTTATATTTCTTTTATGTAATATTCTTTGAGCTTCCAGTGACAAGGAAATTAAGTATATTTGCCTCAAGCGATATTGTAAACATGATACAGCATACGTACTGTGTTTTGTGTGAAAAGTCATCATACAGGGGAAAAAAAGTCAAAGAAGCTATTTTATGAAACATGACATAACTTTTCATGGGCCTTTATAATGCAAAATTGACTGAACAATTGTGTGAGGCAAGCTATTTATATATCTGCACATGTGCCTATGTTTATACAAACTGTGGTGCGGAATGTATTTTAGAATACAAAATCCACACTGTCTTGAAAGCTATAAAATAACACACTTCATGCTTTATAGTAGTTCATTTCTAGATGGAACCTTCAGGACTCTGTGGTGCATTTAATCTCCCCACAGAACTGTAGAATACTCCATTGTGATAAAAAATGAAAAAACAATAATATAGCACACTGCTTGCTCCTGTCACCTTAGAGAGGGTTGAACTGTCATACCTCACATGTTCTCCAACTTTCTGGGCATTTTTTGTGATTAGGAGAGGGAGACAGGATGTAGGGAAAGAAATGACAGAGAGAGAAGATCGAAGTCATTTGCTGGGATCCTATCTTATATTTTAAAAATTTCACCCAAAGGAAACATGAGAACATATTTTAAAAGAAAAAAATTGAATCAATTTTTTTTTGATTTATGTTTACTATTGACAGAAAATGAGTGCTTTTCCAAGAAAAAAGAACACTTTCATTCTCATAGAATTGGCAAGAAATATTTTATATCTAAGAAAAATGGGAAAAGTGATTACTGTTCTCAACTCTGTGGCATTTCCTTAGGAGCAGTAACTTCTTTTAAGTTATTGATTAAAAGGAAGAGCTTTTCCAGTTGAAATGAAGATTTCTGGATTTCAAATTCCATACACTATGCCTTGCAGAATAACAGGGAATCAGGCATGCACTGTAAGCAGAAAATAGACAAAAGAATCACTGCTCAGGGACAGAAAGCAGAAGTAATTCTTGGAATCAGCATTTGTTACATTTTTACTTCAGAGAAAAAGACAAGGGAATCTATTAATATGATTCTGACATGTCGATAATGTTGCCAGTTACCAGCTAACATAAAGGTTTTATATAATTATGTAGTTTTAATCTGTTTTTAAAGATAAAACATGCCTCATCACATATATGGTAATAAAGAAATTATATAGACAAAGCCATTTCTATATTGCTTATTATATTCAAACCCACAGAAGCCCAATAGAATAACGAGTTAGCTTATAATTTTGTTTTTAATGAAGCAGAACATTTACTTCAGATTATTTACAGGTTTTATTCATTTTTAATTGAATCATAGCTGTGTACATTAATGCAGTCATGGGGTACAATGTGCTGGTTCCATATACAATCTGAAATATTTTCATCAAACTGGTTATCATAGCCTTCATGGCATTTTCTTAGGTATTATGTAAAGACCTTTATATTCTGCATTTAGTAAGTTTCACCTGTCCTTCTAAGATGCACGTAGCTGTGATACCACCAATTACCCTGCCTCCATCCATCCTCCACCCTCCTCTCCCCTCCCTTGCCACTTTCCCCATATTCTTGTGCTATAATTGGGTTATAGCCTTCATATGAAAGCTATAAATTAGTTTCACAGTACAGCTGAGTACATTAGATACTTTTTCTTCCATTCTTGAGATACTTTGCTAAGAAGAATATGTTCAAGCTCTATCCATGTAAACATGAAAGAGGAAAAGTCTCCATCTTTCTTTAAGGCTGCATAATATTCCATGGTGTATATATATCACAATTTATTACTCCATTCACGGGTTGATGGGCACTTGGGCTTCTTCCATGACTTAGCAATTATGAATTGG
>CAUYRH010023269.1:0-34259 GCA_963574655.1 Perodicticus potto
TTTCAGGTGACATTTTCTCTGGTTAGCAAAAGTAGAATTGTGGAAAGAAATTACCTGGGAAAAAGCTATCTGTGTCAGATAACAACAGAGTGGTTTAAGAGAACAAGCCTTAGCAAATCATAGACTGAAAGAGCAAAAAAATAAATAAATAAATAAATAAATAAACCAGAAAGAGATAATGGCATGCCACAGAACAGAGGAGACCAAGACCAAGGCTGGGTAACTCATTACAAGTACAGATATAAAACCTCAAATGACTACAAGGTCACAAACAGAATTGTCGCTTAGGACCTCAATTTCAGGAAACAAATCATATGTGGCCTAGATGTTGTCATGAAAGGTTATTTCTGGCCCTCTCATCAGATTTTTTATTTTGTTCTTTGATTGATTGTCTGGGATGTATAAAACAATAGAAAACAGGCAAAATCACTGGCTAGATATTTAAATGTGTCTGACTCTAGCATTTTGAATATTGCTAATCAGAAAGTGCAAAAATCCTAGAGCTTTTTGTTCCTTAACAACTACTATTTATACCCAAAGTTTTAAAAAGTATGAAGAATTTAGAAGGAAAATCACATATTAATAAAAAAAGAACATATTCTCTTTATTTTTCTTCTGTCTTTTATAAGGAAAGGTTAAATTATATACAGCTATTTTTGATTACCATATTTTTAGGGTGAGCTCTTCGAATTGAGAAGATGCACATGGAGGTTAATAACCATTTATAAAACACTTTGTTATTTGGAACACTTTTCCAATCCATTAACCCTAAGTTTAAAAGGCATGGCATTCACATTTTAATAATTTTTTGAATACAACATCCCATTGATCAACTGAATTTTAATATTATAAATAACTATACATTTTAATTCTATAAATATTAAGATCTCACTGCAACCAACAAGCAAGATAGCCACAGTCTTATTCTTTTGTAGTTTACATGGGAAAAGAACTTTTCTTTTTTGGTTTCTTTTTTTTTTTTTTTTCCGTCTGGCTACAGGCCCATTTTTTTTCCAACTTCATTAAGGGATAATTGACAAAGAAGAATTGTACATATTTAAGGTGCACAATATGATTATTTAATATATAAATGCATGTATAATGATCACACATCCTTTGCCGGTTAGAATTTGTGTGTTTGGGTGGGGTGAGAACACTTAGTCTCTCTCAGGATATTGCAAGTAAACAAAACAGTATTATTAACAATAGTTACCACACTGGACTCTCTGCTTCTATGAGTTTGAGTTTTTTTAGAGTCCACATGTGAGATGATACAACAGTTGTCTTTTTGTGTCTGGTTTATTTCACCTAACATAAGGTCCTCCGGGTTGGTTCATGGTGTTGCAAATGGCAGGATTATTTTAAGGCTGAATAGCCCGTTGTATGTATGTGCACACACATTTGCTTTTCCCTTCTGTCGATGACACTTAGCTTGTTTACATGTCTTGGCTGCTGTGAATGATGCTACAATGAAAAATGGGGTGGGGAGCAGACATTCTCTTCAGGATTCTGATTGCATTTTCTTTGGATATGGAGTGTAATTACTGGGTTATATGATAGTTCCATTTTTAATTTTTTGAGGAATCTGTTTTTTTTTTCATAATGGCTGTAATAAATTTATATTCCCAGCAACACTGCACAATAGTTCCATTTTCTCTGTATTATTACCAACATTTATCTTTGGTCTTTTTAAAATTAGCCATCCTAACAAGGAAAAGTCAATTTCATTGCAGTTTTGATGTCAATATCCATGGTTAGTGATGTTGAGCACTTTTTCATATTCCTGCTGGCCTAATTTTTTTTGTCATCTTTGGAAAAATGTCTATTTAGTTGTGTCTTAGTCCATTATGTTGAAATGACAGACTAGCACAAGCTGAGTAATTTAGTAAGAAAAGAAATTGAGTTTTTACAGTTCTGGGAAATGTAAGATTAAGGCACCAGCATTGAGGGTCTGGTGAGGGCTTTATTGCTGTGCCTCAGTGAGGAACAAGAAAGACCATATGTTGGGTAAAACCTCTTTATAGGGCCTTAAGTCCACCCACAAGGGCTCTGCTCTCATGACTTAATCACCCCCTGAAGGCCTTACCCCTTAATATGACCATATTGGTGCTTAAGTTTCAGCACATGAATTTTCGTGACAAAGAACATTTGTCCACTTTTACATCAGGCTGTTTGTTTTGTTATTGGGTTGTGAGAATTTCTCATATATTTTAATGTTTTGAGGAATCCCCGTTTTTGACAAAGCATTATCTTTTTGTCAGATATGTGGTTCCCAAATATTTTCTCCCAGTTTGTAGGTTACCTTTCATTTTGTTGATTGTTTCTTTTGCTGTGTAGAAGCTTTACAGTTTGATGTAGTCCCAGTTGTTTATTTTTGCTTTTAGTGCATATGCTTTGGTGTCAATTCAAATAATCATTACCAAGACCAATGGCAAGGAGCTGTTTCTCTCTTTTCTTCTTGGAATTTTATAATTTCAGGTCTTATATTTAATCCTTTGATTGATTTCAGATTAATTTTTGTGTAAACAAAAGCATCCAATTTTTTTTTTAAACGTGATTATCCAGTTTTCCTGACACTATTTTTTTTGTCTTTTTCTATTATGTTTTTGTAGCACCATTTTCAAAGATTACTTGACCCATATGCATGAGTTTATTTTGGGGATCTTGTTCCATTGTTCTGTGTGTCTATTTTTATTCCAGTAGAATATTGTTTCAATTACTTTTGTAACATAGTTACAGAATTAGGAAATGTAATGCCTCCAGCTTTGTTCTTCTTTCACAAGATTGTCTTGGCTCTTCAGAGTCTTCTGTGGTTCTCTAACAATTTTGGAGTTATTTTCTTCTGTTTTTATGACATGCCACTGGAATTCTGTTAGAGATTGGAGTAAATCTAGATCATTTTGAGTAGTATGAATATTTCGACAACCTTCTGCCTATCTATGAGCATGGGCTTTCCTTTCATTTATTTGTGTCATCTTCAGTTTCTTTCAACGTGTTACAATTTCCAGTGTGTAGATCTTTTATCTCCTTGGTTACATTTAGTCTTATATTGTTATTTTTGATGTTCCTGTAAATGAGATTGTTTTAAATTCTTTCTTAGTTTATCAGTGCATAGAAACACAACTTGGTTTGAATGTCAATTTTGTACCCTGAAACTTAACTGAATTTTTTAGTTCAAAACGTTTTTAGTGAAGCCTTTATTATTTTCCATATATCCATATAAGATCACGCTATCTGCAAGTAGATGCCTTCACTTCCTTTTTCTTGTTTGGGTGATTTTTATTTATTTATTTTTCTTTCTTTTTTTTTAATTAAGTCATATACACATAGATCATGAATACATTTATGCATTTGTGGGGTACAATGTGTTGATTTTCTATACAATCTGGAGTGCTTACCTCGAACTAATTAATATAGCTTTCACCTCATTTACTTAATTATTGTGTTAAGACATTTATGTTATATATTTGATAGATTTAACTTGTATCCTTGTAATATGCTTCATAGGTGTGTTCCCACCATTTACCCTCCCTCTCTCAAGCCTCCCCCCTCCTCTTCTATCCCCCTCCACCTCTCTCCTTCATCCTGGGCTGTAGTTGTGATCTATCTTTCATAAGAAAGTGTGAGTAATTATAAATTGGCTTTATAAAAGTACTGAGTATATTGGATACTTTCTCTTCAATTCTTGAGATAACTTACTAAGAAGAATATGTTCCAGCTCCATCCATGTAAACATAAAAGAGGTAAAGTCACCAACTTTTTTAAGGCTGCATAGTATTCTATTCCACAATTTATTAATCCATTCATGGGTCAGTGGGCACTTGGGCTTCTTCCATGACTTGGCAATTATGAATTGAGCTGCAATGAACAATCCGGTGCAAATGTCTTTGTTGCAAAGTGATTTTTGGTCTTTTGTTTATATGCCTAGTAGAGGAATTGCAGGATCAACCAGCAGGTCTACTTGTAGATCTTTGAGTGTTCTCCAAACTTCTTTCCAAAAGGAACCTATTAGCTTGCATTCCCACAGGCAGTGTAGAAGTGTTCCCTTTTCTCCACATCCACGCCAACATCTGTGGTTATGGGATTTTGTTATGTGGGATACTCTTACTGGAGTTAGATGATATTGCAAAGTGGTTTTGATTTGCATTTCTCTGATGATTAAAGATGATGAGCATTTTTTTGAACTTCTAGTACTATGTTGAATAAAGGTGACAGATGTGGTCAGTTGCAGACTTCTCAGATAGCCTTTGTTATGATGATGTGCATTTCTTCCATGATTTATTTGTTGAGGGTATTTATATTAAAAGGATGCTTAATTTTGTTATATATTTTTTCTGTATCTATTGAGATGATTATATAATTTTTATTTATTTTTATAATATTATATATATAATTTTTTGATTTGTATGCATTGAATTAGCCTTGCATCCCAAAGATATTATGGCCCTTTGCAGTAATGCACTCCACTGGGGCTCTATGACCTTGTACCTTGGTACCAAAACTCCTGCAAAGTTACTTTTGTGCATGGATGGCTGCCAAGTTGTTGTTGCTGTGGAGGGATGTGAATGGGTTACCACCTCCCCATCACCTCGCTGATGTCACCTCCCTCTCTCTAGAGATTAGTGACCAAAATCCCAAGACATTGGTTGGGTGTGGTTGGTGGGGAACATGATGTGTAAACCAAACCCCAAGCAGCGAGTAGATGACAGGGTAGGGAAAGAGCAGATAAAACTATGTTTAAGAGACAGGAGAAAGCAGGCTTTCCAAGAACTGCAAGCTCAATTTGGGAGAAAGTTTGTGAGTAAAGAGAGAAATGGATAGAGATAAGGCTGAATAATTAAGAACGGCTTTTCTTACTCTTGGTAGGAAGATGATAAACTGATTCTTTAACAATATAGCTCTTTAAGGATCTTTAATAAGAGGCTCCAGAAAATATAGTCTGAATGGATTTCTTTTTTGTTTTTCGTTAGAGCAATTGCCTGACTTCCTTTAGGCAAGTCTTGATTTATGTTAATCCCTGGGTTATGAGACAGTGCTTTCACCTTGTTCTGGTACCTACTTTCATAGTATATTTCCCTCCCTTGCAAATTGAGAAGCCTTATGCCAAGACTCAATTTCCAATAGTAAATTTATTATTCTCAAAGGAAAACACTTTGGGCAGAGAAGCATTATATTAAAAAGGATGAATATACTTTCTCATCTTGAAACATATTTATGAGTCTGAAGAGGCAAAGTAGAGATTCCCCAGGAGAGAGCTATAGATGGAGGAATGAGGACTGGACTCCTCTCTGCAGGTAGCCACATGAATGTTGTTAGCTTAAGAATAGAGGCAGGTTGACATTTTAAGTACATTTTTTAAGTGGATGTCATTTCATTACATGGCTCATTTAGGACTCCCTAGCTCCATCCAGAGATTCTTAAGGGCACTGATTTACAGGATCAGATTGAGTTACTTGTCTTCTTTGTACAAACAGCTGACTCTGATGGGCTTTGGTGTCAGAAACACTTTCAGTCCTACGATTCGATTGTAGTTTGAGTTTGGAAGTACCACATGCTCAATGGACCTTGGTAACTAGTTATATAATAGTAGTTCTGAATCAACACCATCTTGGTGTGTTTAGTTTTAGGTATTTATCAATATGCTTAAAGAGATACGATAAAGAATATAAAATTGAAAGAGTTAAAAGAGCCTAATTTGAGTCAGAGTTATTAACCACATGATCTTGGAAAAATACAAGTTTTGGGTTCTTTAAAATAGACATTATTAAAAAAATTTGCTGCGGATCCAGTATTCATTATAGTCCTGGTTCTATTCTAAATGCTTTACAAATAACAACTCATTTAATTTTAATAACAAAACCATGAGATGGATACCATTATTATCTCCATTTTATGCGTGCAGAACCAGAAACACCAAAGGCAAATCATTGTCTCAAGGTTATCTTTCAGGAGGTAAGGGGTAAGAGGGAAGAGTTGGTCTTACTCATATCTGTGCCTTATTCTTAACTGCTCTGATGTTAATTCTGCCATCTGAGAGGGTTCTATAGAGACTAAGTACAAAATGTTTCCCCTCACTCTTCATTTATTGTTTAACTGAAAGTGTGCAGCTAGTCGATCTGAGAGAGCTTACCAGGAATCCAGCCATTGCTTGCTAAGACAACACAACAGTTTACTGATGTGCTTCCTTCCTCCTTATGAGATGAGACATACCTTTCTGGAAGAGAACCTGGACTTGGAATCTAGCTTTTAGGGTGGTTAGGAAATGGATTAACTTCCGCACAGGGTCCTGGAGGAGGAACTGGTTTCACTCTTTGTGGCATCCTGGAGCTGTTGATCTCAGGAGTTGCCTGAATATATGGCCAACATTGTCGCTATGACAGTCAGTTCTTTGAGTGGTCTACTAACTTAAAGAGGATGCACGCAAAAAAAAAGTAATTTAGGAAAATTAGAAAAATAAAACATCAATTCCTTCACATGGATGTAAAAGTGGAAAAAAAAAAGCGAGAAGTGAGGAATGTCTTCTGATTTATGCGTAGCCAGAATAGTCTCCTGGGAAAACAAAACAAAGGAACTAGAAACCTCAGCGAGTGAACACAACAGAAGCCTGCGGTGTGGGCTCTTTGGGGCACCTCCCCGCAGTGACTTTGAGACTGTGAGACTGTGTCTCCCTCTACCTGTGGCTCTGCACTCCCCCAGCTCGTGAGAGGAGAAAGAATTGAGGTTCGTGTGTGCGGAGCGTTTTATAGGCCAAATCTCCCAGTGGCTTAGACCATTCTGCTCACATTTCATTAATCAGAACTCAGTCACATGGCTCAATCTAAGTGGAAAGGAGGCTGGGAAGTGGTGTAGCCCAGCTATGCCAAGGAGGAAAAGAGGAATGGTTTAGGGCACAGCTAATTGGCCTGTCACAGGGAACTAAGCTCAATAATCAGGGAACAAAGCTTCACTTACCTCCTCTGGTTCATATTTTGGGGGGCCCTAACTATTTATTCCTTACTTCCTTACATGAGATTAGATATTCTCCCTAATTCCATGTAACTTGCAGAGCTGCCCACTGTAGCAGGAACATACTTCCTCTCTCCATTGAAACCGAGCTTGGTGATGCTGTTTGTTTTGGCCAATGAGATGCAAATTATACCACCTTTTGGCAGAAACTTAAAGAGCAGTTGAATTTTTGGCTCTTTGCTTTTCCTCTGTGCCTTAAGAACAGCGTGTCCCAGATACAACTGGTTCTTCAACCTGTGCCCTGAACTGAGAAGCCCTGTGGTGCTGATGCAAACAGAGCTGAGCAGAGCGGGTTGGAGCTGCAGCAGCCGGAGCTCGCCACAGCCCCCACTCCGCATGCAACAGGGGCATGAAATCAGTGCTTGTTGTCAAAAAGCCATAGTTTAGAGTTACTTATCAGCAAATCTGACTAAAAAGATCTTCATTTGGCATTTGTGTAATTGCTTTATAGGTAAGATCATAAAAATAGTTGTAGCAGAGCTGACGAGTGAGAAATATAAGCTGATCTTTAGTTTTTAGTGGTAACTCGCTGTGTGACAGCAGTTTATACTTGAGGTATGTACAAGCCCCTCCACTTAACTCTCCAAACAGTCAATGAACTAGGCACTTTGTTCTTCTGCTTCTTTGCCTCTTAACTATAACAAAATTTCTAGCCATAAAGTTACAGAACAGAAAATATGTTGCTGTTATGTACAAACACTCATTCATACTAAGTGCGGATTATTAGGGGAGAAGAAGAAGGCCTGGGAGAATGGATTGATTAGAATTCATTAATTTAAAGCTGTGGTCTCCAACCTTTTTGGCACCAAGGACTGGTTTCATGGAAGATAATTTTTCTACACATGCGCGTGGTGGGGAATTGTTTTCTGATGAAGGGCAGCAACCTAGGTCCCTCACATGCAGTTTACATTAGGCTCCACACTTCTTCGAAAATCTAAAGCTCCCCTGATCTGTCAGGAGGCAGAGCTCAGGTGGTGGCCTGAGCAGTGGGGACTTCCTATAAATACAGAGAAAGCGTTGCTTGCTGTCTCACCACTCACCTGTGAACCCAGTTCCTAACCGGCCACAGATTGGCACTATCTGTGGCTTGAGGGTTGGGAACCGCAGCTTTAGAGCACATACTAAAAAAATGGATGTAGAATTTTTGATGCCTTGAGATATTGAAAGCAAAATTTTGAGCCACATAAAATAGTTATATTTTTAATAGAGGATGAAGAATAGCACACGTCAGGGGTATATCTAGAGTAGGGAATGTACAGAGAGCTCTCTGCACCACTGACAAGGGAATGACCTCCAAACCATAGGTGTCTGGATTTGGGTCATGGGCAAGTTAACTATGTGTAGTGTCCAACATTTATCTATAGTTGACCTTTTTTAGTGATGTTGACAGACTTTTACAAAGAGCTTGAACTTATATAGTTATAAAACTTATATGATTTTTCACTCTTATTTTCTTTAACATCGTAGACAGGCTACCTGCTAGAATGTAAATTGATGTTTTGGTAGCACATTTGCTCATAAAAATCATGTCGAATGATGTAGTTCTGTGCTTGGGCTTGGATAGAGGCTAAGGTTTAGATGAGCACTAGGTCATTTTAGTGACATCATATTTGATTTAAATGGGATACTGTTCTGATGTTAGGTGGATTTTAGGTTGGCCTTTAGATATAAGAGGTAGGATTCTTTTAGTTGTTGCAAATAACAGAAAACCCAACTCAAGGTAGCTTAAAGAATAGGACAGTCTGTTGGGGATATCACTGGAAACACTGGGGCCAGGTCAGGTGTCAGACCCGGTTGAATAACGTATTGGCTTTGACTCCATTTCTCTGCGATTGTCTCAGCTCTGCCTTTTGTCTTAAATCTTGGGTTGGTGTCCCAAGTACGACTTGGCAGCACTAATCAGGGGATGTGCTACTTTCTTTGCATTCAGGGGTAGGAAGCCTACTGCTTCCCACACAAAATTCTTGAACTTTTCTCTGCTTATTCTGACCTGGACCTATCATTGTTGAGGGAAAGCTCATGCGCCCACTGGGTTTTGCTCACTTCTAAAGCAACCACTGATAAAATGAATGAAATTCTATTCCTTGACCTACGATACTCAAATTACATGGTTGCTACTCAGTGGGAACAGGGTAGTTCCTCAAAGAACTACTTAAGTCGAGGCCATAGCAGGAATGAGTCTTGAGGAAGCAACTGATGAATGTCGTATACAGATGACAGGAGTTTGCTACGTACTGAAATTTCCAGGCTGGTTGAGGAAAGTGGAACAACTCAGGGCTTCAGAGACAAGTGAATCTGCATTCTTGCTTCACGCATTTCATGCAGGAATGAAAATGCTTGACACTGAGGTTTGGTTCGAAGATTTATGAATATGGCCTATGGTAGGCGAGAAAAATCTTGTATTACTATCTATCTTACTTGGGCTTAGTTATTTTTATGGGGGTTTATTTTCTTTGTTTTGATATTAAAATTTTCTTGCACAGGACCTGAGTCTTTGGGCAGATATTTCTGTGCTTTCCTGTGTAGGATGAGTGGTTTGAGATGAAGGATTCTTCACATCTCTTCCCCTTGTTTCGTAGTTGTGAAAGTGGGCGCTGACCCCCATTCCTAGAACTAACCTGAAATGTAAGCAGCCTCTGAGATTTAGGGGGCAAATGGCTGAGTGATTGGGTGAATGGCCTTTTCCTTCTAAATTATGCTCAGCATTGGCCTCCAGACCCATGAAAGCCAAATCACCTCTGACTGGTTTGCAACATTGTTGGCACCAAGCAACTCACCTTTTAACAAACCAACATGGAAAACTTCCAGTGCATCTGCCACTCTAATTTATACTTTAGAGGATAAGGCTGACCGGAAAGGCCATGGATGTGACTAAATTTATTCCCATTTGTTCAATTACAGTGTCTCTTTCAGAAAAGTAGGTTTGTTGTTAAAGGTTTTAAGTATTCACACTCTTTCCCGGAAGGGGCATATGCTGCCCATAAAACTAGCAACATGAACGCAGTTAACACTTTGACAACATCCATAAATTATCCCTTAAACAATTTTTCTAGTGAGATATAAGTCAAAAAGGCCACATGTCGAAGACCACACTGCTCTAATGAGTCTGCCTTTCTATTTATCACAAAAAGTTAAATGGTAAGAGGGGAAATTGCCCACTACTTTTTGCTGATCGTTTCCTCATCCCGTTCTATATCAGCTTGGTGACTATCTTTCTGCTACAAAATGAGATAATTTATTTTGTTTCTCTACTTTCTTGTTTATAATGAGCTCTGTTTTCTAGTCATGTAAAGTTAGAGCAGATTAGGCACTTTGGGAAGTGGAATTAATGCTTTTAGTCCAATATCTCTCAATGAATGTAATCAACCAATAATTTACTAAGGATGACACGTAATGCAACATCATAAATGTACACGATAGATTCAAAAGAGTTAATTTTTCTAGAAATAGAAGAGGGAAGAAAGCAAAATATTCTTTCAAGGTATTTATCGAGTCCTTGACTAGGCATTTTCACACGTATTAATGTATTTCTTTCATAACAATACTGTGAAATATGTGGAATTATTACTATTTCTGTCTGAGGAAATAGGTTTTCAGGTTAGATAAGAAACTCGGGGCCAATAAAGTTTTTTAAAGTAATTATGAATATGCAAATTTGGCTCCAAAGCTTATATGCATTGTGCTAATCTGGAGTTTCCTCTTACACAATTCTGCATAGATCATTGTAATAACAACATTCATGAAGTATTTCCTCTGTGTCAGGCAGTGTGCCAAGTACTTTACAGGCATTATTTCATTTACTTCTCATGACAAAACCTTCATATTATCTTTATGTTGGAGATGAAAAAACAAAGCTAGTATGGAGCATGGTTCCTATTTTCTATACTGAACTCAGAGATTAAAAAACAAACAAACAAGAAAACAAAATATAAACTAACCTTGTCACTTTCTTAGGCGAGATGTTTCAGGGTCGAAACATTGTGTGGCTTGACCCACGTGGACCTTCCAAGCAGGTCTTGCTTCCCCTCCCACAGCCGTTTGCACGGTAGCTGCTCTCGTCTTAGTACTAAGCTCTTTCTGCCAAAAAGTTCTCTTCCTCCCCCTGCGTTCCATTCACTCTCCTTACTAGGTTCACTTAAACCTATTCTTCAATTTTCACATTATCGTCACGGAAATCGTCCAGGGCCTCACACAGGATTAAGATCATCTGCTTTCGTTTCATAGCAGTAAGCACAGTACACGACTGTGCTTTTACTTTTGTGATTTTATTTTATTACTGCAAGATCCATGAAGACAGGTTTTTGTTTTATCATCATCCCCAGTATGGATCACATTTCTTGGCCCTTAATGGTTATACACATATAATATTCACTGAATGAATAAATGACTGGAACTGAACGTAATGATTTTAAATTTCAGAATGTTACTGCTGGGACACACACATTTTGGTTGCAAGATTTCCTTTAGTATATTTTAAGTCACAGTTTTCAGTGTGCCCTTCACCCGAGTGTGCATTGTACCAGCCTCTCCTTCCCTCTCCTACCTACCTGATCTGCATTGAGTTTTACTTCCACACGTGCCCGTAGGTGTATATCGACTAGTTCCAATTTAGTTTGTTTCTCCACTCTTACAATACTTCACTTAGAAAAATGGTCTCCAGTTCCATCGGATTGTTACAAAAGATAGCAGATCACTGTCTTTTTTATGGCTGAGCAGTACTTCATGGTCTACATATACCACATTTTATTAATCCACTCATGTGTTTGTGGGCATTGGGTTATTCAAACATCTTTGCAGTTGTGAATTATACTGCTATAAACATTCAAGTGCACATCATTTTTTTTTTTTTTTTTGAGACAGAGCCTCAAGCTGTCACCCTGGGTAGAGTGCCGTGGCATCACAGCTCACAGCAATCTCCAGCTCCCGGGCTCAAGCGATTCTCCTGCCTCTGCCTCCCAAGTAGCTGGGACAATAGGTGCCTGCCATAACGCCCGGCTGTTTTTTGGTTTCAGTCGTCATTGTTGTTTGGCAGGCTAGCAAACAACAATGGATTCGAACCTGCCAGCTCAGGTGTATGTGGCTGACGCCTTAGCTGCTTGAGCTACAGGCGCCGAGCCAAGTGCAAATCTTTTTGATAAAATGTGCTTTTTTCCCTCCCTTGGGTAAATATCTATTAGTAGGATGGCTGGACAAAATGGTAGGTCTACTGAAAATAATTTTTATCTGACTCCAAAACTCTTGTTTATAAATTATATTGATAGAAGAAAATACCTATGCAGTAGGATGCCATACAAAGCATTAAATATTTTATTTTTTTCTAAATCCAGTTATCTTGAGCCATTTGAGCAGTAGAGATTACAGCTGCCAATGTCCTAATTAGGAAGAGGAATATGTTCTTGGAGAAGCTATAGAACTTGCATTATAAAATTGGCTCTTCATTTCTAATGCCTACAGCCAGGTCTGAAAAAGGAAAGACACAGGAAAAATAATATATTAGCTTAGTGAGATTAGAGGAGGGCCTTTCAATTAGTGGTAAATAAATTGAAAGGCCAATTGTTTGGCCAATAAATAAAAGAGATACCAGCATGGATTGCTCCTTGTTGATGCACAAACTATTTGGAGAAGATGTAATTGATCATGATGATTGTAAAAAGAGGGGAGTATTAGTTTACGATCTGCTGTACTTGTCAGAAAACTGTATTGCAAAAGAAGACTTGTGCCTTTACAGGTGGAGAGAGTAGAGATGACTGCTTGACCAGGCCCTGAATACATCCTTAAGGAGAGTGCTCTTGTTGGGGGTAAAGAACACTTAAATATTTTTTCATGGGGCTCAGAGAAGCATGAATGCCATGCTGACAGCTGGATGTGGCATGGAGAGCAGGCTCAGATGGAAGCATGGGTTGTGCAAGCTGGAGGCCAGATGGGGGACATAACAGCCTCTGTGGATTCCAGCACAGGAGGGTGCCATCATCTGAGTGACAGTCCTGGAGATAAGCACAGCTGTGATGGAATGATTGAACATCTCAGTGACGGCAGCATGGGACAGATCAAACCTCAGAAGTGGATATTCCCCACCCATCCAGTACCACTCTGGGAAAAGCAGGAGGAAGATCTCAAGCTTGGCTGGGTTTAAACCTGGACGATAAAATGCACAGGTGTATCTGCAAGTGAAGAGAGAAAAGTTTCTTTCTCTCAGGGGAAATGAAGTTTAATTATAGGAAAAAAAAAAATATATATAGTTTTACACACCTGAATTTGTGCTTCATTAGAAAACTGTATCTCCCAAAACTCTATTGTACCTTTCTTCTTCAAACATATTCTACAATATTAAATGGTGATGCACATTAGATTGTGTGAAATCAATGTGTCTAAAACATACGCTGCCCTTCTCTAAATCCCAGAGGAAATAGGCTTTGCCTTTAGTTCCCAGAACTAGCTAATCCTGTGCTGGTGATCGGCTTCTCCCATTGTACCAACAGGACAACAGGAACTGTGTTAATTCATGGGAAACACGTTACTCAGCCCTCAAAAACAAATTGCTCACAGAAAAGGTGAAACACCACTTTTTAATATTTTTCCATATAACCTGGTATTATTGCATTGAAGATAAACTGCCTCGAATTCCAATTTACCAAACCAGAATACTCTCATAAAAACAAGATCTGTCAGGTGGCCAGATTTAGCCTTTTCATTACTTTGAATCACTAGCAAATACAAAATTTTCTAATATAGTAATGTTTTTCTTTCACATTCTGTTCTGAATTGTAACTGGGGAAAAGTACAAGACCTCTAGATCCAATTTTGCCATTTGGAATGCTGTCTACTTTGTTATCAGTGCTTACATTTTAAAATATTTCCTCAAAACATAAATGACCTTTCGAGAGCAAAGTCTGGGGATTTCTGATATTTTGTTGAATGTTCCTTGAACATATTTCTACTCGAAGGAACAAGATTTCTTGTTGAGGCTGTTTGGCAAAATTGGTACATGGTCAGATAATAATTCCTTGACTTTACCTAATTTAATTACTTAGTGGCTTTGTACAATGAGCACATAATAGTAAAGAAAAATAATTCTGATCTTTTTTGTTCCTTCCCCATCAAAAGAATCAAGTCTCATTTTTTCATTTGAGAGTGACTTAGGATTCTGTCTCTTTCTGTTCTACTTTTTTAGTGGGACAAGAAGGAGTAGTATAAAATAGTTTTAATCAACACTAGAGGATTTGTGCTATATTTTAGGACAAGTATGGTGGCTATTTCCCTATGAACAAAAATGAGGACAATACGTTGTAATGACACCATTAACAAGTAATAAACAGAACTTTGAATTCAAACTAATAATATTTTATAGATAACGGCACTTTTAAATCTGATTTTTGCCTTGAGAGTCTTCATTGATCATGTTAACAAAATAATTTTCAAATAATTATTATATAGCTATATTGACAGATTAGGTGTGTTGACTCTTACAGATTGATCCAGAATTTTATTTCACGTAAATGACTGAGGAGCCCAATTGCAGTGAAATCAAAATTAGTTATACTGTTTACATTTTGCCCCCTGATGAAAGAGATTAATAGCCAAGATCAAGTGAAGTAAACTTAGAAGTTTTTTTATTTTAAACGATTTTTTCATTGTAAGGCGGCACCTGTGGTTCAAAGAGGTAGGGTGCTGGCCCCATATGCCAGAGGTGATGGGTTCAAACCCAATCAAAAGCTGCTAAAAAAAAAAATTTTGTTTTTTATTATAATTGGTAATGTTGTTTTCTTATTGATTGTATGCTTAAAAATGTGAAGTGCTAATTCTACTATTTAATAATTATTACATTGGGCAGGAAGTATTTTACAAATGATACCAAGGATTACAGTGATGCAGATTATGTGATAATGTACTAAGGTCAACTAAAAGGTGAAAGATATACTTAAATTTACCTTTGGAGTTGCTTTAAATCTCAAATTTATAAGTCCAGATAACTTTCCTATATCCCTGTTTCGTATAGTCAATGGCCTGCAACTCCACTTAGAAATATGTTAAACAACTCAGCATGTTCCAAAGTAAATCCCATACTCTTCTTTCCCAAATCTATCTTGTCTTCTCAAACTCAGTAAATTTTTCAGTTGCTTAGATCCAAAAGTTTGAGTCATTCTGAACTCTTGTGTTTCTCCCATGCTTCACATGCAGTTAGTAAAATAATCTTTGTGGCCTGATCTTTGAGTGTGTTCAGAACTTGACCTCTGTTCACCATGGTCCCCTCTCTGTCACACCATTGCTCACTGGGTTTGTAGCCATAGTCTCCTCATCGGTTTGCTTGCTCCTACTCCTTCAATGCTTTCTCAACATTGCAGTTAGAATGATCCTTTTAAAACAGAGGCAAGGTGAAGTCGTTCATTTAAAAGTCTGCAGTGTGTCCCTGACTTGGACTATAAACAGCTTTACGATGACCAAAAAGATCCTACCTGTCTCCATTCCTTTGACTTTATCAACTGTCTGACTTCTCTTTTCCTTACTCATTTCCTTCTGACCGCACAGGCCCTAAGGTGCCTCTTAAGCAGCCCGAGAGTTCCCTTTTCTTAGAACTTTGACACTGCCAGTTCTGACTCTCTGGAACATTCTTCCTCTGGATAGTTGCATGTGCAACTTTTTCAAATCTGCACTCATAAGCCTTCCATTGAGCTCTACCTTAATCACTCACTTTGAAGTGGCAATCTACTTCTATCTAGCCCTGACCACCTTAATTCTGATTTACTTTGTCTTTTATGTTTTCCCAGCACCTAGAGCTTTATAACATATATAATTTACTTATCCATGATATTTTCTGTTTTTCCCTGCTAGAATGTATAATAACCTCTATGAGTGTGAGGATTATTTTTTACTTCCAAGTCTTGCATTATGTATTTAATAAATAATTAAAATCAACAAGAACTATATCATTGGAAGGTCAAAGGTCAAGACTTAAATTCTTTTTAACATATCCTTATATTTCAGTGGTTCTCAACCTTCCTAATGCTGCGACCCTTTAGTACAGTTCCTTTAATACAGTTTGCGACCCAAAGGTTGAGACTCCCTGTTATATTTGATCTTTGGCCTTGCTTTTCTACCAACATTGAAGAATAAAGTTGTTTAAAGGATTGTACCAATGCCTGACTCCTTCCTCATAACCTTTTGTGTAATGGATACATTTCTGTTTGGTATGTTGACAAGATATTGGTCCCTTGAATGGAATGTTGGTGTCTCCAAGACTATGGTAGGATTACATACAGTGACTAAGGTACCATTCTTTACAACATAGAGGAAAGTGCTTAAGACTGTCATGATTTAAGCAATGAGGAGAGGAATATTATACATAGTGTGCGTGATAGAGCTGAATAAACTGAAAGAGCACAGGTTTTTCAAGATTAGAAGGTTGACAATGGGGGAACAAGGAGAACATTCTTCATATCAAGCACTGGTAAATAAAGTTACCATTAGAGAGTGATAGAGTTGTATGGTAAAGCCAGGCTTTGTTTAGGACAAGAAGTTTTTGAAATTAAACATATGTTGCTGCGGAATCACAACTAATCCCAAGGAGGAGTGTGCAATACAAATATTAAACTGAAATAAGACATTTATTTATTCCACTCAAATGATAAAGGCTACTTGGGTTTGAATTTAACTATGGAAACATTCATGGTTTATGCTAGCCTGTTGAATGTAGACCTATAGTAAGCTAGAGGATTACAACCCTTTAGAGGTGATAATTCTTTCCACTTGGTATCCAAACAGAGTGTGATTTTCGACTTAATTAACAGTCTTCTATTCAGGTCTCACAAGACATTTTCAGGAGCTTCATGAAGCCATTTTGATTTCTGTCCTTTTTACTATTCGTATAATTATCTAGAACACAGTACAGGACACATCTGCATTACCCTAAATCACTCTACAACCTTGGTACTGTGTAAAATGGGACCTCAAAGGGATGTTTTTATGTTAAAATTGGAAAGAAAAGACATATTTAAGAAATTTTAAAAAGAATTATACTCTCGTTATAAGAAAGTAGGCAAAATAGATTACATCAAACCTTTACTAGCGTATTAGCACTTTGTAAAAATACTTTTTCTTTCCATGTCCTAATGCTTTTGTGCATTAGAGAAAAACTCCCTTCTTTCATTTTCTATTCCTCATAAGAAAATCTCTTTCGTATGGAAACTAATCAACCCATGAATTTTTCATAAAGCATGGAACCAGGTTCTTTAAAATTCATTGAGTCTGTGATGTTCACTAGCCATAGGTAATTTTCCATTAAAATTAGTTAAATGTTTCAGTTTTAATAATGATCTGATCAACTTTGCAAACTGTGTACTGGCATTTCATGTATTCCAATATATCAAAAATTGATTGGATGTGCTTCCGGGTTGGCAAACCCTTTGAGGTGCTGTCATGGCGGTGCACCTAGGCAGGGCATCCCTCCCTTGCCCTTTGCCTGTCTTCCACGGGTGTTCCTGAGTTGTCAGTTTTCTACTTTGGAGAGTGTGACAATTTGCTTCATTTAGGGAAAAAACCCCAACAGGTAAAAAATGCAAACATACACCAGAATTTTTTTAACCTTAATTATTGAGATTATAATGCAATTCTTAATATAGTTTGTGTTTGAAAAAAATGCACAATAAAATGATAAAGACATATCAGACCTGTAAGTAGTTAAAGGTTAGCCTCATTTATCAGGGAAGATTTGATCTACTTTACTCTTATACCAACCATATTTTCTCTATTCTTCCCTTTATTTCATGGTATTTTATGCCAGCTTCATGTTTTATAAGATGCAAGGTACTTTTGTGCTGTTAATATCCTAGATAGCCAATAAAGAAGAATATGAGGAACTCCTTTTTTAAAAAATACTTTGAAATGCTATTATATTTTTGACTTATTTTTATTGTGTGTATTTAAGTAACGCCATAGATTATTTTAAGAAATTTCTGTTAAAACACGATAAAATTATCTACATGTTTACATCACAACAAAATTTCTTAAAAAGTATGTTAAGAAAAGAGAAAGATTTGTTACCAGTAGTCTTAAAGGCTAATCTAAATCTATAAACAGGAAAACATATCATATATATCTGTTATTTCTTTTTCTTTTTTTTTTTTTTTTGATACAGAGTCTCCTTACATCGCCCTTGGTAGAGTGCCATGGAATCATAGCTCACAGCAACCTCAAACTCTTGGGATTAAGCTATTCTCTTGAATATATTTATTATTTCATCTAACTGTTTAACTCTGTTTATGGTGAAGAAGTGAGATTGTTTTAAAATACTAAAGTAGTATTAATCTCAAGACCATTTACTTGAGAAAATTGTCACTGAATTGAACTGTTTAGAACCAAATTATATAGTGCAGGCATACATCAGACATAGATTTTCTATATTAAGGGCATATTCTAGAAAGGAAAATATTATTTTTATTTTTGGAGTACCTTTTATGCTATCAAAACTAGCCCAAACAGGTAAGCAAGGTAATGAATAGATAATGAGAGGCTGTGAAATGAAGGCTTTGGATCATCTTTAAAATATAAATTAGCAGTAAAGTACTTAGTTCAGTAGGTACAAATGTAAACACAAATTATTCACAGTGGAACTTGTGCATTAAATTGTCAGATAATGATATTGAGAAATTTATAATGACACAACCAATCTCTACCACTGGGTACTAATTAGATGAGATGGGCTAAGAAGTCCTGTGTGTGAAGTGACTGGGCAAATGAGTCCATTTAACATAATATTCTAATCATAGATAATTTTATAATTATCCAAATGTATGTTAATTTTATTATCATATTTTTGTCCCAAATAGTATGTCTCTTTCAGTGTTTGGAATGATGGGACACAGTCTGAATGCTCCAGATCTATTATAGTACTAATTGACCTAACTAAAATCAAATCTTCTCCAGCTTTCTAATTATGAGCCCTAAAACAGATTCTCTTGGTCTTGTGAAGGCATTACTAACTACTCAATGTGTGGTGCTCAATAGTTTAAAGTACCATCTTTCACACTCTTTCCAGCCCACTTTCAGTTAGGTTGGCTATTTGGCTTATTTTGGCCAATAGAGTATGAATAGAAGTGATGTCTGTACTTCGCTGAACGGTCAACTGTGTCTCTCCTGGCACGCCAGAGGAGGGTGCATGGTTCAGGTGGCACAGTCACAGTTTGCTGGAGTATTTCTCAGCCTGGGCAGAGGCTTTCACTCAGTCTCATGCAACCCTTCCCACCCCTACACTTAGATTTAAAGGTCTATCTTGGATAACGTAAGGACAATTTATAACAATGACAAAAATAAACATCAGTAACTGTTAACTTCAGAGAAAGACACATGTGACATCTGACAGTTAAGTTTGTGAACTTGTCACCATGTGTCTATGTTGGTAGCACTGTACGAATAGCTTGGTAAGGTTTCATAACCTCCGTGTATCTGTGTCTCACAGCTGTGTTCGTATGGCATGTTGTGGTGTCTCGCTGAGTGGTGTTCATTATTGTTGCTGTGTGCTTTTGTGTTCCATTGTGAGCATGTCAGAGCTTGAATTAGAGCAATGAACACACATTAAATTTCTTGTTAAACTTGGCAAGTGTGGAAATGAATTCCGGGACATGTTAGTTCAAATTTATGGGTATAAGGCCATGAAGAAAATGGCAGTGTACAATGGGTTGAACATTTCTCTGAAGGAAGAGAAAGCATCACTGATGAGATTTCAAGTAGCCAGTAGCAAGCAGAACTGACAAAAACATTGCAAAAAGTAGTCTAATGGTGTGTCAAAATCCTTAGCTGACTGTAAGAAGTGTAGCAGACCAAGTAAACTTTGAAAGAGAAAAAGGAAAATCTTAACTGAAAATTTTGGCATGAGAAAGATGTGGCTCTTGCATCACAACAATGCACCAGCTCCCACGGCACTGTCTCTGAGGGAGTTTTTAGCCAGTAAACAAATAGAAAGACCCTCCTATTGACCTGATATGGCCCCTTTTTTTCTTTTCAGAAGATAAAGGAAATTTTGAAAGAAAAATACTTGATGACATTCAGGACATCACAGATAATATGACTACAGCTGTGATGGCCATCCAGAAAGAGTTCCAAAATTGCTTTGGAGGGTGTACTAGGCACTTGTGTTGGTGCATAGCTTCCTAAGGGCAGTACTTCGAATGTGACATAGTGATATTTAGCAATGAAGCGGTATTTTTAGGATGATCTCACTAATTTAATTGTTAGACTAACGTATGTCAAAATTACTTCAAAAACTGATATTCACAGGGAACAGTTTGTACAGAAGTAACATGAATGCTAGGGGAACCACCACTCAACTGGATTGAGTAGAGCATATAATGGTTGGGGAGTCAGGGAGCAATATTAACTCATTGTTTACCTGGCTAGACGGTATATGCTTATATTGATATTTATAATCAAAAGAATTCATAACGTTCAAACTTTTGCCTCAAGAAAATCTGAGTGAGAACTTCAAAATGTTAATCACTCACTCATGATCATGGTAAGTACTTTTCTAGTAGCTATCTCCTTTACCACAAGTATAAGAGCTAATGACTCTATAGCTCATAAGGTAGCTATTTATTCTGGAGCAATGCTTCTCAGCCTTGAAATCCCTGGAGGTCTGCAGAGCATCTAGGATGCTCAGGCAACACAAAGGTCCAATTAAACCAGAATCTCTAGGGGAGATATCTATATTTTGTAAAGATTATGAAATATAAAAGATACAAAGTTGAGAACCATAACACTGTTAAGGAGAAACATACTTCTTCATCTTTGCTCTGCATAAAGACTATAAAAGTCATTATTTTATTTTCGCCTTAGTAATAACTTTCCACTGGTTTATGGGATATGCAATATGTTCTCATTTCTAATGGCCAAGCTTCCTTGTGTGACTTCACTGCCTTTTTATTATAAGTGTTATTACAAAAGAATAATAGTAATACCTCTGGGGAAATCTTAGAAATTCCAGATCTCTTTAATGTTTCAGGGGCTGGATTAGAGTTTTCCCAGGTTTTGATCCATTAATTCATTTCCTCAAGGCTTTAGCCAGACAAGGAAAGTACCATATGGGAGCTGACATTCAGATAAAATCACTACATGTGTTTGTTTGAAGGTAATTATTGAAGTAAACACAGTTGACATTATTTCAGAGTGCCAGGAGCAGGATATATATACATGTACAAATGTGTGTGTCTTGGGAACAAAAGCGCTTCCTTGGTGTATTAAAGAGCTGGTGAAGAAAAGTACTTGATATTTACACTTTAGAAGAAAAAAATTTTGATATTTTTTCATCTTTATGAAGTCCTTGGAAAGCTTGAATTTGTGAGCACAAGTGCATCCCATCGATTGCTTTTAAATAAAAATGGAGTTGATATTTACATTTGGAAAGATATGAGTGAAATAATTTCGTATACGGGTATTTATAGAAATATGTGTTTGTATCTGTGCATGTAGCATTTCATACTTTGCTCTTGCTAATAAATTTTCTCTAGTAATGATCTTTGTAAACTACTGATAGTACTACTGTGTTCTTTTTAGCATTCCTTAAACAGGGCATCACATCCTCTGTGATTGAACAGTGGACTCTGTTGCCTAAGTGGCTACGTTTGAATCTTAGCCACTCACCTGTTGTATGACCTTGAGAAATGCCAACATTCCCGTTTCTTAAGATCTTCGTCCTTGAAGTGGGGGATGATAATATTAGTATTTAACTTCATAGGATGCTGTGAGGCATAAACGAACTAATAATCTATTTAAAGTGCTTAGAATAAGACCTAGCACATGAATAATGGTAAAAAAAAAAATTTCGATTAGTCTGAAACATTCTAAAATATGGGATAAAGTATCATGTCCCAAGTGTACTTAAGAGCTTTCAATAAAAATATTCTATAGATCGCATGTAGACAACAATCCAGGTTACCTCCATCCTCAGAATGCATTTGCTTTACACACACAGTGATTCTGAAGCTTCATGCGGCTTCACAACTTTTGCCTCACGGCTTTCACGCTGTTGGAAACCCCACAGAATCTTCTCATCTGGTGTGCTTTATGAAACTGTTTCTCTGCCTGCTCAGTTTCCTGGTTGCTTTAGTTGCGAAGCTTTGGTGGTTTCCAGCTGGTAATTTATATTATATTCTGTTGACTCTGGTTGTGTTATCTGATTTCCCCTTGCTGGGGTTGTATGTCTCTTTGCCCCTGCTGATTCCATGGGGGGAGAAGCATGGATGTTCATTTCACTACAGGAGCCCATTAGGTATGTTCTCTTTAATCTCCAATTACTGAAGTCACTGTTGTATATTCCAAGAGATTTATCTACATGGATAGTTAATGGCTAAGAAAGAAAAATGTCTGTGCAACTATATATCTACTTTCTCCTGCTTGTCACTCGAAATTTACTGTTTTTAAAGACAAACCTGCCTTGTTTTGCAGACAATCTGGTGACTATCTTGCTTAGAAGTAGCCTTTAAATTGCTTTTAAATGAGACTTTTAGCTATCAAATATCATAATTCAATGAAATGAACTTCTAGTGCCATTCTGGGTATTATGGCATGGGAATGAAGAAATCTGAGGCTAAAAAATACAAGGCATCGCTGTCAAGCTTCCTTGGTTATTTCCACTAAAAATCTGTTACTTTAGGTAAGAAGACTATTTTGCTAAGGGTTTTATCCACATTTTAGAACATGAAGTAATAAGCAGAACTTTAAGATTGTGTTTTCTAGAATTATTTAAAAATATATTTATAAGGGTTTAGTAACAATGAAAGAGATACCATAGGCCAGTGGATGTAGTGTCAGTAAAACAATCTGACTAAAAAATTAGGGTTTAAAAAAAAATTTTATTTAAAAAAATCATAGCTTTTTAATGTTCCATCATCTGAAAGGAGTTATCCACTAATCTTATCATTTGACACTAAGAGTTAGGGTAATTCTGGCAATTTTAACAGGATTATAAATAGGCCACATATCTGCTAATAGATATTTCATATAAGCGTCACATTTAGAATTTTAATTAGGGCTTCTTTTGTTACTTGCTCACAGAAAGTAAAAGGAACATATCAAATATAGAGATTAATTATGGCTAACCTGAGGTGGTTTCATTTAAGCTCTCTGAGAAATTCCTCTGATAGGGGCTAACACAACAAGTTGGGGCAGCCTTGCTATTTGATGCTTTAGAAACAGTCAACCTAGTAAAGAAAAATCATAGTTTTTTTTAAGTGGGAAAAATTTGTTCTTTAAAACTTTCTCTAAGTTACCTGCTTTCTAAAAAGGAGTGTGAAATAGGAGGCATGAGTAAAATGATAATTTTATGGCATCTAAAAGTTGATATTTTAATTGAGCTTGTATCTTCTGTATCTTCCAATCAATTTTCATGAACATTCTCACTAGAGTCTTCAGATTACTCATTTTATCAGAAAATTATTTATCACATTGTAAACACTTCCTGAATCCCAGTGCAGAAAAAGGGTTGCCTGTTTATCAGTTACAGATAGGGGCCTAAAGGGCCACAGAATGGTTCAAGGTCTATGCCATCTATTTGCCCCATTGTTGTTTGCTTATAATTGTGCTTAAATTGCTATCAGTAAATAGAAGGATATTATGAAGCCGGTAGCATACCACTGGGTGACAACTCCCGGAGTTTCTCGTACTTCTGCATGTCTTCAGAGTTAAGCACTCACTGCCTGGGGAACCAGGACAGGTGCTGACAGTCCAGCTGTTGCTGTGGCTGGAATGAACTTTCCATTGTTTCTGACCCAGGACTCTCAAATTCTACCAGTGTCTATGACACTGTAGCAGACTTGCTTGAACATTGCAAGCAGGGCACAACCTCAGACCCTTCACAGTCTTTGACTATTTGAAATCCCTCTGCTTGCTTCTTCTAATAGTAGTTAATATAATTATTTTGTTTTTCTTCCCCACATTTTCTAGTTTGAAATTTGGGACTAACCAAGTATCCTTGCTGAGCCTCAGTGTACTCGTTTGTAAACTGAAGACAATTATTTTTACCTTATGACCTATTCTGGGAAGTAGGTAATAGATGTAAGAAAACTTTGCATAAAGCTGTATGCTACTTTTAGTAATTTCAATGATTCCTTTGGTAACTTATGTTAAATGTTCTGTTTTAATCTGCCTAGTGCTCATGGACATGTTAAAAATGATTATTATGACCTATCATCAGCACGCTTTAAGTAACTTTGTGAAGTTAGAAAATAGGGGCAGAAGTTTTCATGCTTTTTCAGTTGGAAAATGACAACAAAGAAATTTTAAAATAATTTTCTCTAATTTCACAAGTTTTAGGGCTCAAGTATCTTCGTATCTTAAGAAGCAGTCAAAATTCATACATGGAAATCCTTAAATGTTTCTACTCATGAAATATTATTTCTAAAATCTCCTTTGCATAAATTATAACATTGAACCGTGTCCATGGAAAATTTTCTAAAAAATGAAAAATGATATTGCTGGGCACTCTTATATACAGATATTTCTTTTTCAAAAATAGTAAGTTAAAAAAAATCTATAAATATTACAAATACCAAACTGAACCGGATAGACACATAATCTAGTGTCAGAAGTAGACTAATAGTAATGAACGTCACTTGTGGATTTTTATCGCACTTGATCTTAGCTCTGGCATTGATGCATTATATATTTCTGACGATTTAGGGATGGGTGATGGAAAATAGAACAATGGGTCCTGAGAGAATGAAGGGATTTGGGAGCCTAGTATGTATGAATTATTCTCAGGAGTCATTTCTCATAGATCCATTAATGCTGAATGTTTATTTTCTATAAGCAATTCCTAACCATGGACATGCTATTGAGAACATTCACTAGATAAGATACCTCCTTGTAGCCAATATCATTTCTGTATTTGCTTCAAGGTCTAGTTATCTTCTTCCTTTTTTTTTAGAGACACTCTCACTTTGTCATCCTGGTAGAGTGCTGTGGCATCACAGCTCACAGCAACCTCCAGCTCTTGGGTTTAGGTGATTCTCTTGCCTCAGCCTCCCAAGTAGCTGGGACTACAGGCGCCTGCCACAGTGGCTGGCTATTTTTTTGTTGTTGTTGCAGTTTGGCTGGGGCTGGGTTCAAACTCGCCACACTCGATATATGGGGTTAGCGCCTTACTCACTGAGCCACAGGCACCGCCTAGTTATCTTCTTGACAAAGAGATTAGGTCATCTGCACAGGGAATCAATCTCAAACCAGGTGTGTTAACTGTTTTTTTCTAAGTACAAAAAAGAGAAAAGTAAGAAAGTCTTTTTAGCAACTTAAATATTCCATTGAGAACTAATTTATATTTCATCATAGAAATAACCTAGCAACATTGGAGGTACTGTTCAATGTTTACAAAGGAGGGGTTTGAGTAACAGAGGAGGTAAACATATTTTCCTAGTTTGTCTGGGTGTAAGTGTTGCAATCAAGTAGTGAATCCAGATCTCACGTAAGGCACAGTCCATGCAGTTAGCATGAATCACACTGATTCTTCTCAAATTTCAAATACTTTGACCCACATATGTCTTAACCATGGATTGAAAAATTCACCTTCTATAACCTACATCTAGGGACATTTTACTTTCCCTGACAGAAAGCTTCCATTAGTTTTGGGAAGCAGGGGCTGAACCTGTAAAATTTTCCACACAGACTCTTCTTTGGTTGATACTGGAATGTTCAGAAAGTGAGCCTAGCCTTATAGAAATACTTTAAATTCTGTCTGCACACCTTATTTCACATACCCTTTGACTCACTTGAACTAACTAAAATGGCAGTTAAAAATATGAAACTTTAAAGTCCTTATGATCAAGAGGATGGGGAAAAAAGGGAATAATAGAACTCCAGTAGTGCATTGTGACTAATATCTAAATTCAGGTAGCAGACAAGGGTTGAATGAGATTCTCTTAGGGTCCAAGTACCTTCCTCGGGTGGCTGTGAAGAGCCTCTCCACCCCCAACAATGCCTCTCTCTCACTTCTCCTTTTTCTCTTTCCTAAGCACCAAACCCCCCAAACTTTTATCACTTTCATGTTATGTGTTGAACTATTTAGCTATTATATTTTCCATAGCTCTTGTCTCTCCACCAACAGGAAAGTCATAGGCCACTCTATCCTCTCTTTACCTTTTCTTGCAGGTAGCAAAATACTTTAGGCTGTAAGAAGGAAGGTAGGAGGTGTATGTCGTTGGGTGTATTTATGTGTGTGGTGGTGGTAGTTGAAGGATAAATGGCAGTTTAGAAATTTTGTGAATCTGTATTCTGGTGGTTAAAGTACTTGAACATATAATTGGAGGGTTCTTAAAAAGAAGTACGTATTTTACCAGTGGATTCGAAATACTAGAAATTAGTTACCTCGGCTTCCTTTCTATAAACTACATAAGCTGAACCATTTATGAAAGAGAAACAATATGTTTATAAATAACATTTCTACAGCTAAGTAGTTACTTTCTCATGTATTTTCTCCCTACATTATCTATGATGGATGACAATAATTGCATTTTTTAAGTATTTAAAATGTATGTTATTTCTAGTTATGCTGTAGCTAATAGTAATTAATAAAAAGCAAATAGGGTTAATACAGAAATTACAGAAATATAATATCCTAAAACTAACAATTAGAAGTTTCATTATATTAGTTGTTTACGTAATGTTGGTTGTTTAAAGTTATGTCCCTGGAGTCCATTTATAGGATGATTTAACTTTTGGATATGGTTATCCAAGGGATGAGATAAGTAATTTTTGAATCATTTAACTATATTGTTTTAATCATCAGGAATGCTAGACATGGAAAAGTACCTGTATTTTGCCACATAAAAATGTGCTCTGGTGGATAATGCATATATTTTTGGCCCAAACTTTCAGGAAAATGACCCTTGAGAAAGTGGTTGGCTCTTGGCTGGAAGAGACACATCTGGGGAGGGCTTATATACTCCTGTGGAAACGTGCAGATGGCATTGCCCTCCCATAGCCACCTGCTCTGTGAAATCTCCCCAACCCCTCTCTCCTGGGGCTTCCTTCCCTACTGCACCTGGGGCCATGACTGAGATGGCCCTGATGTGGCCTGTGGGATGGGAGCTTCTGAGGCTGCTCAGGCTGTTATCACCACCTTCATCATAGGCATGAGGCAGCTGGAACTTATGGAGTTAAGGCCACAGAGTGAATTGTTGTCCCTGAGTCCTGCAGGGGCTCCTGGTCCCTTCTGTGCAGCCAGGCCTTGGTCCTCGGTCCTCATCCTGCATGGCTGTAGCCTGTCTCATCAGCTCTGCCACCGCACCATCCTGATGTGGCACTACTTGGAAGCTGTTCCAGCCCTACTGCCACTGGATCCTGAATTCTCCCGGCCTGGAAATCTGTGTGCCCTGTGGGCCCAGGCAGGAAGGCGTGGCGGCCCCAGGAGGCCTGCTGGGCTCCCCTGCTCCTGAGCCACATTACCCATGGATAGTGTGCATCATGTTTTTCCCTCAGAAATTTGGATAAAAATGTGTGTGTTATGCATGAAAAAATATGGTAACCTGAATTTCATACTAGGCAGATGTATTTGTGATTCATACGTGTAAGGGCAGTGGCCTTGCCATGAATCATGGTTCCATCTTTGGTAGGTACTTTGATGGGTGTCTTTGGGTAAGTCATTTGTTTTCTTGGAGGTTCAGTATTCTTAACTGTGAAATGTATCCCATTTTCTAAAATGTCTATTTCATTAAGTCACATAGGGGAAATAAATGAAGTATGCTTTGAAAACTATTCCCTAGCCCTTCAGTGGCTATCTCCTGTTCATCCTTCAGATCTCAGCTCCAAGGCAACTACTTTTGGCTAAGATCTCTTCCTTTTGTTCTCCACCACCCCACGTAGTGGGGCCCCAGTCATTGACTCTCATTCTTTATCACATCACACTAGGTATTTCCTTCATAGCAATTATTACTTTCTGAAATTATCTTACATATTTTTTACTTTTTTATTTTCTGCTTCTTCCCATAAAATGTAAATTTTATAAGGTGAAGAAACTTTTTTTTTTTTTTTTTTGGGAGACAGAGTTTCACTATGTCACCCTCAGTAGAGTGTCATGGCATCATAGCTCACAGCGACCTCCAACTCTTGGGCTTAAACGATTCTCTTGCCTCAGCCTCCCAAGTAGCTGGGACTACAGGCACCTGACACAATGCCCAGCTATTTTTTGTTGAGGTTGTTTTTGTTGTTTAGCAGGCCCAGGCCTGGTTCGAACCCGCCACCCTCTGTGTATGTGGCTGGTGCTGTAACCACTGTGCTACAGGCACTGAGCCAAGGTCAAGAAACTTTATTTCCTGCTCTTCCTATATCCCCCTAGGACAGCGTTTAAAATGATGTCTGGCACGTCAGTAGGCATTTAATAAAAATACAGAGGCATTTCTCTAACAGTGAGCAGTTTTTCAAATATTTGTTAGCCATTTGTCTGTCTTTATAAGGGAAGATTCTGCTCGTATCTGTTGCCCAATGGTAGATGGGATTGTTTACTCTTTTTTGTTGATTAATCTGAGTTCTCTATGGACTCTAGTTATCAACCCTTTGTCAGATTCATACTCTGCAAATAGCGTTTCCTAACAAAGGCAATCAGTGTAACCTCATCCTTTATACCTTCAATGAATCCCAAACAAGAAAAAAAATACAGAGGCAGAAAAGAGGCATGAAAAACATATAAAGTGTAAAGCATAATGCAAGTTGGCTACTTTGGATTTTCATACTCAAAGCCATGTCTTTTGTTTTATCTAGATCAGTGGTTCTCAGCCTTCCTAATGCCTCCTAATGTCCCAACCCTTTAATACAGTTCCTCATGTTGTGGTGACCCCGACCCATAAAATTATTTTCGTTGCTACTTCATAACTGTAATTTTGCTACTGTTGTGAATCATAATGTAAATATCTGATATGCAGGATCTATTTTCATAGTTACAAAGGAGTTGTGACCCACAGGTTGAGAACTGCTGACCTAGATGCATGTATTGTTTTTCCTAGTAAGAAAATTTTTCTCCTATAAACTTTGGTGGTTTCAGAGTTGATTTTTTTTTTCTTTTTCTTTCTCTCATCTCTCTTTTTAAGAAGGATTTATGGGAAGTATTAGCTGACTGAGCTATGGTAAAGACACAATAAGCTTAGAAGTTAACATAAGGAGCCAAATTTGCAATTTGTGAAAAGTAATAACATAGGAGTCATTCTGTTCTGCCCAGGCTTTGGGACTGATATGGAAATCGTCTAATTACTCAGGTGATTGAACAAAAGCAGATGAAGAGATAAAACTCTGGTCAAAGAGAAGATTTCATCTGTTAGGTTGTAATGAGACACCTTGGATATCCAGTTGTATCTGCCATGACTTAAACCAATTAGAAGTGATCGTTCGTGGATACCGGCTCTTTTTGTAAGAGCTCAAGTTTACCTGAGGAAAATTCATTGTTAATAAGTTTATTCAATACAAGCCACATGGGGGATATCATTTTGACAGGAGAGATAATCCTTAGCCATTTAACCATCTAAAAATAGAAATGCCTCCATTCCTGGATCAAAGTGCATGTACATTTAAAGAAGGGTAGAAGAAAACAATCTTAATACTTTGTCTTGAAAGGCAGGTTGGTTGAAAGCCTGCCCTGGGGAGGCAGGAAAGCCTGGTGTTAATCACCTCTGGGATCAAAGTAATCAGGTTTCAATCATGGCCGCCCGATTAACTCTGTGGTCTTAACTCCATAAGCTCCAGTTGCCTCATGTGTATGATGAAGGTGGTGAAGATAATTGTCTTACAGGGCTGTTTTGGGGGGTTAAGAGGGCATGCACACATACTCACTATCAGTTTCTGACACGTGGTCGGCACTGCAGAATGGGTGCTATGATACTGCTGTCTAATCAATAACCCAGAAGGGGAAATAAAAAAAAATCTGATTGTTTGGTCCCGTGGTTGCCCTGTGCTTTTTCAACTGTGGCTCTTTGAAGTAAAATGTTTCTCTGTTTTTTTTTTTTTTTCCCAGTGCTCTGGAGGAGAAGAATTATCATAGGCCTTTGATATGGTAGTGAATAAATCAAGTGACAGAAGACACCATTCCGGAATCACAGAGAAAGGGGTCAGGGACTGCTGAAGTTACACTGTGAGGCGACAGCTTTCTATGGCAATTAGACGATCTTACTCGTTTTCTGTGCTGCAGCTTCAGAGGAAAGCTAGTGTTTTTGAAATGTATTCTTTTCACTAAAGGCCTACATTAAAAAAATCTTATCTTTGGGGTATGTTAATGTGAACAAAATATGAGAAGACCAGTTTATATCTCTTGGTTCTTAAAGACTTCTGATTTTATTGAGGAGAGAGCTATCTTTTTTTTTGTTGTTCAAAATATTAAATTAGCTGTACTGGCCAGGCACTGGTGGCTCAGGCCTATAATCCCAGTACTCTGGGACGCCAAGGTAAGAAGATTGTTGGAGTCTAGGAGTTCAAGATGTACCAAGGGACTCTGTCTCTCCAAGACAAAAAATAGACAAATTTTTGTCTTATGGGACAAAATTATGGGACATAATTTTTGCTTATGGGAGCGTGCATCTGTCATCCCAGGTACTGAGGAGGCTGAGGTCGGGGATCCCTTGAGCCCAGGAGTTTGAGGTTGCAGCGAGTTATGACGATGACACTGCACTCTAATCAGGCAACAGAATGAGACTTTGTCTCCAAAACCCCCCTACAAAAACAGTATTGCTTTTATAGGAATAATTTGCAACGGTGTGGGTTTCTCAACCACTGTAAAATCTGAAGGAATAAGTGTGTGTGGGTGTGGGTGTGTATTTCCTACTGGTAAAGGGCAAGTTAGTTATTGAAATGAGAGAGAAAACATACCATGGGTTTGATATTGTCTTGATTGTTAAAGTTGTATAATATTTGCCTTGGCAACCCTGTTGCATGAAGATCTAGACTCTCTTTCAGGGTTTTGCTTATTGGCTTGAACCACACACATGGTATTTTCTCTTCAGCAATCAGTTTTGTAAATGAGTCGTCATCAATGTACTCTCTGGGAAGTGTGAAGCCAAAAAGGAAGTGTTTATATTTAAAAAGATAAATGGCAAAATAATTAAGATTTTTGGGAAAAATATGGAATACCATAGTAGGGTATCTTATATAGTTTCAAGTCTAATTCAAATATTTTTCAAGTATTTTTTCTGTCCAGCCATGCATCAGTTTCTCTTCTAGGGAATGGAGATCTAAGGCTAAGTAAACCAGGTCCATACCCCTAAGGGAACTTGAAGAAGGAGAAACCAGGACACAAAGAAGCACCATAGAATATTCTTAAGTCATTTACCTTATCATAGTCCCTGAGAATAGCCAGATAACCTGGGTAGTTGGGTTTCAACCAGGGCTGTCAATATTATCCTAGATAGATAAATGCGGTTGAGAGTCTTGTCTGCCAAAGCAATCTACAGCTCTGAATTTTGCTTTAAAACTGTATGTATAGCTACATATGTACTTTAAAATATATGTTTCTGTATATATTTTTTCATCTATATCTTTTTTATTTGGGGCTTTGCTCTCTAGCATGTTGAGTTATTATTGGGCTTACGCTTTCGGAATCCACGCTCCTATTCTGGGCCAAGATGTTCCAGGCTGTCTGGCGGTGACATGTGTTAATAAAGCTACTTCATAACTTTTCCTGCTCTCCAGCCAGGAATTGGTTCTTTTGGTTAAGAATTTAATGGATTTTGCTTTAGATCAGCTGCAAACCACAAATTTTGTCTGTTCTAAAATTGATATATCTGGTAGAAATTCTATTGATGTAACAAAATTTACCGATAAATACATCTTTTTTCCTAAATTATTGAATTGCTAGATTTACCACATGTGGATTACTTGGCTCTATGTCTATTTTTGTTCTCTCTAGTCTCTTCAATGGAATTACCTTTGCTGTTCTTGACCAGCCTTACAAGGTTAATATGGACTTAAGTTTTAATGTGTTGCAGCCACAATTTTAAAAGAAATCCTTGTCCTTTCATATTTTTAGATTAATTTTTGAATGCCTTTGTCAATTTCTGAAAATTATCCATTAAGCTTATAAATTAATTTGCAGAATACTACTTGTTAGTATTTATTTCTCAAGTTTTTGGAAGTCATTTACATCTATCAATAAAGTGTCATAGTTTTCTTCCAATAGATCTTCACCCAAAAAGTTTTGAGGGGTAATTTTCTCTAATTGATACTGGGAAGACTGTAACATTACTGGAGTTATTAAATCTATGAACTAAGATCACCCACCCTTTCATTTCAGCTAACATCTAATCATCATAATAATATTAGATGTCAGAAAGTAGTTTCATGTAAAGCATCTTATTTGATTCTCCTAATTATTATGAAGTGGATACTCTCTTGATCTCTATAGTCCTTCTTTCCAAGATGCTTTTATCTCTACTGATGTAACTTTAAGTTGTTTATATTCTTCAAAGTCAGTTACAATGTGACCACTTCCCCATAGCATTTCTTTCTTTAAAAAAAATTAATATGAGGGATCAGGGTGTACTTCTTTTTTTTTGAGAGAGAGTCTCAGTCACCCTCAGTAGAGTTCTCTGGTGTCATAGCTCACAGTAACCTCAAACTCTTGAGCTCAAGTGATTCTCTTACCTCAGCTTCTTGAGTAGCTGGGACTATACCCACCAATATGCCTATTTATTTATTTTTTTTAGAAATGGGATCTTGCTCTTTGCTCAGGCTGGTGTCAAAACCTGTGAGCTCAGAGAATTCACCTGCCTCGGCCACCGAGATTGCAAGGATTACAGGCGTGAGCCCCTGTGCCTGGCCAAAGGTACATATTTTTCGGTAACATTGTTCTCATTTCCAAGGTAAAGTTCAAGTCATAGTTGAGCCCTTCACACAGGGGGCATGCTGAACACCCTCACATTGTGCACATTACGTGAAATCCTGTCAATTGCCCACCTTTCTCCCATCAATAATCTTCCCCCCTCCCCCTGCTCTTTCCCTTTTCTCTCTTCCCTCTTGATAGGCTATATTTGTGTTTTATCATTCAGGTGGGCACGTAACTTATTTATATATTGGTTTCATATTAGCATTGAGTACATTGATACATTTTTTTCCTTTATTGAGATACTTTACTAAGAAAATGTGTTTCAACTCCATCCAGGTAAACACAAAAGATGTAAAGTCTCCATCTTTTCTTATACTGCTCTCTAATCAATCACCCAGAAGGGAAAATAAAGAGAAATCTGAATAGTACTCCATGGTACTATTTTGTTAATTCATTCATGGTTTGATGGGAATTTGGGTTGCTTCTAAGATTTGGCAATTAATTATGAGTTGAGCAGCAATAAACTTTCTGGTGCAAATGTCTTTGTGATAAAGTAATTTTTGTTCTGGGTAGATTCCTAGTAATGGAATTGCAATATCAAATGGAAGGCTGACTTTTAGTTCTTTAAGAATTCTTCATACTTCTTTCCATAAAGGTTGCATTTGTTTACAATCTCACCAGCAGTGTAGAGTGCCAAATAGCCAATACAATTCTTAGAAATAAAAACAAATCTTAAGGCATCACGTTACCAGACTTCAGGTTATACTACAAGTCTATAGTGATCAAAACAGTATGGTGCCGGCAAAAAAACAGAGACATAGATCTGTGGAATAGAGAATATAGACATGCATCCCATAGTATCTCTTATCTCCCAAGTCATTCTCTCTATGTCCCTAAGAAGGAAGGTGTAATTTACACTTTATTATGTCTTTCTAAGTCTCTAGATCACTATAGTACCCAGAGCAAGGCCTGTTTCATTGAGGGCACTCAAGTGGCCATATTATTAATGGCTGCCTAGAAATCCTGTGAGGCTGCCGAAGCAGGATTTCAACAGCATAGGCACCTTTCTTCATGTCTAACATCCCTTGCTATGAAAATAACAAATGATAGTAACAAGTCCTTACCTGAAAGCATATTGGAAATGTCATATATGCAAAATATTCCTCACTTCATCCTCTTTATTCCTTCTCTCTTTTCCACCTTTTCACAAAGTTGCATACTCAAAGTAATTTTTATGAGAGCGCTTTGCAAAATCTAGATCTCTCTATGTGTATGTGTGAGTACACGTATTTACACACATTTCTTTAAGAAGATTAAGACAGCCAACCACAGACCACCTACACTTGTGAGACAAAAGAAAGTTTGAAGTTATTATTTAGGAAACAGCTAGAAAAATCCTAATATGGTTTTCTTTTAGCATCACTGAATAAGTGCTTCTGACCTGATGCTGTTCTACCTTTGCCTATTACTGATTACA
>CAUYRH010023271.1:0-37176 GCA_963574655.1 Perodicticus potto
CATCAGAGAAATGCAAATCAAAACTACCTTGAGATATCATCTAACTCCAGTAAGACTTGCCCACATGATGAAATCCCAAAACCAGAGATGTTGGCATGGATGTGGAGAAAAGGGAACACTTCTACATTGCTGGTGGGAATGAAAACTAATACATCCCTTTTGGAAAGATGTTTGGAGAACACTCAGAGATATAAAAATAGACTTGCCATTTGACCCTATAATGCCCTTACTTGGTATATACCCAGATGACCAAAAATCACATTACAACAAAGATATCTGTACCAGATTGTTTATTGCAGCCCAAGTCATAATTTCTAAGTCATGGAAGAAGCCCAAGTGCCCATCGATCCACGAATGGATCAATAAATTGTGGTACTTGTATACCATGGAATATTACGCAGCCTTAAAGAAAAATGGTGACTTTACCTCTTTCATATTTACATGGATGGAGCTGGAGCACATTCTCCTTAGCAAAGTATCTCAAGAATGGAAGAAAAAGTATCCAATGTATACAGCCCTAATATGAAGCAAATTTATACCTTTCATGTGAAGGCTACAACCCAATTTTTGCACAGGAAGATGGGGAAATGGGAGAGGGAGGGAAGGGGAGGGAGAGAGTAGGGGGAGAGAGGATAAAGGGTGAGATCACACTTGAGGTGCATCTTTGAAGGGTCAGGAGAAAACTACTAAATGCAGAACACAAATGTTTTCACACAGTAAATGAGAAGATCTCACAAATATTATGTCAAACAGGTGAATGAAAATCTCAGATTGTATATGAAGCCCACACACTG
Source organism: Perodicticus potto (assembly GCA_963574655.1). Taxonomy (NCBI): domain Eukaryota; kingdom Metazoa; phylum Chordata; class Mammalia; order Primates; family Lorisidae; genus Perodicticus; species Perodicticus potto. The sequence continues at coordinate 795 of CAUYRH010023271.1, forward strand.
TACTCCATGATTTAACTAATGTACACAGCTATGATTTAATAAAAAAAAAATATATAAAAAAATAAGATAAACAACAGTAAAAATGCAAATAAATAAATAAATAAATAAATAAATAAAATCTCATCATGTTGAGTGTTGCCATTAACAAATATGAAGTGAGCATCCTTGTCTTTCCTTACTTTGGTTGACTTAAATTGTATTGTATCTGCAAATAAAATTGCAACTCCTGCAAAAAAATAAATAAATAAAAAAAATAATAAATTTTGGTATATGTACACCATGGAATATTATGCAGCCTTAAAAAAGATGGAGACTTTACCTCTTTTATGTTTATGTAGTTGGAGCTAGAACATATTCTTCTTAGTAAAGTATCTCAAGAATGGAAGAAAAAGTATCCAATGTATTCAGTATTATTATGAAACCAATATATAATCACCCACACTTTCATATGAAAGATAAAACACAACTATAGTCCAGGATGAAGGAGGGAAGAAGAGGGGGAGGAAAGGGAGAGGTTGGGTTGAGGGAGGGTAATCAGTGGGACCACACCTATGGTGTATATTGTAAGGGTACATGTCAAATCTATCAAGAGTAGAGTATAAATGTCTTAACAAAATAATTAAGTGAGGTGAAGGCTATGTTAACCAGTTTGATGTAAGCATTCCAAACGGTATATAAAATCAGCACATTTTACGCCATAAATTTTGCATTAATGTACATAGTTATGATTTAATAAAAAAATTAAGAAAAAAAGATTAAAAAATTTTGAGTAAATACTCCAGAACGTTGTATATTTTATAGCTACTGCCCTACACAAGTTAGTATTTATTAATTCTCCATTTACTAAAGTAATTCATGTTATCTAATTTATAAAGTATATTTTTGGTCTTTTTATAATAAAAATAGCACTTTAAAATTACACCTAAAAAAGAAATTTTATTGTGCTGTTTCTTCAGATAAAATAATATCTAAACCACTTTCCCAAACAGAGAAACATTTTCTGTACTGAACTCAGAAATGTGCTATTTTTTTGCTTTGTATTAACAAAAGACACTAATTCCAAATGAAATAAATGACACTCTTGATTTGATTGGCAAGATTGGGTTCTCTCTGCTTATGAAATTAAACAGAAAATTGCTACATTTCACTTTTGCTTTATTATTTTCAGAATAATTCTAGAATAATTCTAGATAAGTAATTAAGCAATATTTCAAATTCCATTCTCATTTTTCCTCTATAGGGAATTTTTTCTCTGTCACAAAAATAGTGATATAATGGTATATGTTTTATATGCAATTACCATCTTATGACAGACAGCAAAATCATTAAGTAGGGCCCACTTTAATTTTATATTTTGATTAGAGTTTTGCATATTTTGACATCAATGTAATATTATTATGAATAAACAAAAATTGAATAACATTTGCTTTCAACTTGAGTTCTCTCTAAGATTAAAATGCATATGATCCTGAGAGAATACCAAAGTAAAACTTTTATGTAGTTAAAAAAAAATTATCAGAGTACATGATTTACTAATAATGGACTATGAATTAAAATAAAGTGGACTTTCAAAGGTCTAGAAAATATCACAAACTGATAAATTGCTTTGGTTGTTAAATATATCTCCTATATTTGCCAGGACAGCCTGATTTGTTTTTCAAGAAAAACTATTTGTCAAGTATACAGCTGCCTATAGTTCAAATTTACTCTTATGAAAACCATTTTTAATAACTGATTACTCAGAAAACTTAATCTCATTATAAATAGGTATTGTAAATATAAAGTGAACTTAAGACAAATGTAGTCACAGTACTTAACTTGTTAACAGGCATTCGTCATGATGTTTAATCTCTCTCCTCCTCACTATGCCAGGGACCATATGGCTGACAGAAATGGAACACGTGGCCTTTTTGTTTTAGAAACAAAATATAATTGGGACAACAGCAAGACTCATAAAACCACACTGAACAATAATTGCTCAACTGTGAGATGCCAAGAAAGTGCACTGGGAGTAAGGATACAATAAATCAATGCGACCTGGAGGAGTCAGCAAAGGATCCTTCAGGAAATAACTGGGACATAGTTGGAACCTTGTTGGAAGTCACGTCACTGATGGGTTAAAGGAGAAGAAAAGCAGTTCAGAGTGTGTGTAGAGAGGGTCAGAAGGGCTGGGAGGAAATGAGGCTGAGATGGAACTGGGAAAGGCCTTCAAGCCCAAGGGCTGGTGTGTGACATGGACATTATCCTACATTTACACATAAAGGTGAGGTGTGTATTTTGGCTAACGTACAGAAATGTCCCCTCTTTGAAACCTGTGAAGAATCTGGTGAAAACGAAGGAACGTGACTGCACAATATGTTGGTGGAGAGTTTCTTTCACCTATCTTTTCATACAAACCCATGATCACAAAGTAATAAAAACAGTGACCACAGCAACAATGAAATTGTTAGGAACTCACTATGATTTTCTTAAGACACAGATTGAATTGTTTTAGTTAAGGTAGGCCCTAAACAAAATATCCTACTGCAGAAAATCATGTGAATTTTAGAGCTACAGTAGCTCAGAATGAGAAAAATAGATAACACAAATTAAAAGGATGAAATTCCTAGTTAATCATCATCATAAACTTTATCTTCCAAGCTAAACTGTAGCTGCTAATTTCTACAATGTGCTTAAATTAAGATAGATAAGTGTGTGTTATAGTGATCAATTCTATTTTTTCTATTAATTTCTCTATATTATCTAATTAATATTTGCTAAATTTATAGTTCATTTTATTTTATTTTTCAACGTTATCTTGTTTTTCATATTTAGGGTCTGACAATTCAGCACTTATTTGCTTCTGGTAATCGTCTCAAATGTTTTATTTGGTGCCACTTATTCTTGGCAGATGATAAAAATCTGTGCTCAGTCTCATTTTTATCACCTAGACCGAACTTCTAAAGTAGACTACCCAAATTCAATAAGAATCTAAATCTACTTGTCTTCAGGGTACAATATAAAAATCCATTTATTTATTCAAGTCCTTTATTAACAGCATGTATACTTATGAAATGCTCTGGGCTTTGCAGGTGAAAATATTTTATATGAAATTCAAGTATTATTAAATATTCTGTGATGCTATCACAGTATTTTCTGTGCATATGTGCTAATGTTCAATAACTGTAGCCTGAGGTCTAATATTCATCATGAACTTATAAAACAAGGAAACCTCTTCTTAACATATGAGTTTAATTTATCTAATAAATCAGAAAAAAAATTCTAAAACTGAAGGTGTATCACTAAAATGTCTTATAGAATCTTGATGTTTTGTTTCCAATTAAATATTAGTCACTCGGGGTGGCACCTGTGGCTCAGTGAGTAGGGCGCCAGCCCCATATGCCAGAGGTGGCGGGTTCAAATCCAGCCCCGGCCAAAAACTGCAAAATATATATATATATATATTAGTCACTCTGCAACTGCTACATAGTAACTATTGAATATTTCAAACATTTGAATGAATATGATCTGATAAACTTTCCTCTCTACATACACACACCCATAATAGTTCATACTAAACTTTCACTAACATCTATAAGAAAAAATTTTAGATCTTTGGCAACTTATTTTAATAAAAGAGGACTTTTGCAATTCTTTTCTAAGACATACCAATTATCAGCTGAAATGATACTTTTGCATAACCTGCTCTTGAAGGCACAGATCCTGCTTTAACAAAGGTTGGCATGGACGCGTGAATATTCTGATCTGAGAAGCATTTGGGTCAGCGCTGTCATTCACTAGCTATGCATTCTTGAACATACCTTTCCAACCTTTCTCGGCTCCCTTTTCCTCATCTATAAAACCAATATGATTATCTCTGACATCCCTCCTGCACTAAAATCCTGTCATTTCTTAATGATAAATGACTGTAATGTTGCCATTACCTCTGATGATGACAGTGAAAATATCTAGTACACACTGAGACCTTCATTATGCACCGGCCACTGCTTTATGTTCTTCGTACACACTAACTCATTTCATCCTTGTAACAACCTATGAGGTAGACACTCTGATTATTTCAGTTTTATAGGAAAGGTTAAATAACTTGGCCAAAGTTAAAGAGATAATAAGTGGTTGATACTGGAATTCAAGCATTTGACTCAGAGCCCACACTCCTAACCATTAGGCTACATTACAATGAATGACCATATTGACAAATAGAACTACAAACAGAGTCTTTCTCAATAAATTTATTCATTCATTAGTCAAAATCAGGCTTGCTGTTGTTAAATTTTTAATTTCTAAATCTGCTGTGCTTGTATATCCTACATGTTAAAGAGATTTCACAAAAATAATGTGATCCTTAAAACAACTCTGTAAAGGATGTTGAGTATGTTCATTTTAAAAACCTGCATTTTAAGAGAAAATTTACAGGACATTTATGAGACTTTCTAATTACAAAGTTAAGTTTGCTTAAGAACCCCTATAGAATAAAGAAAAACAAAACTCACTATTCACAAGCCAATGAACAATGCACACTTGGGACTGCTGATTTCTACTCAGCTGAATGTTTAACACTCTCGCATCTTTCCTCCAACCTAGGTCTCTCTCCTGCCTGAACATGCAAATTTAACATCCCCAAATGAAATTCATCATTTTCTTCCTAAATCTACTTTTTCTCGCAAATTATTTCTTCTGATCAATAACACAATGACTTACATGAACCAGAAATCTAGAAGTATGTTTCTTTCTCATCCCTTAATCGTATCTTGTCATTCATTCTATAAATTCTGCCTCAAAACTATGGTTTATTTTCATTTCTCTTCATTCCCAAGGCCTCTGCTTCAAGTCTTAAATCATTTGCAAGGACACAAAATGCCATCTGTGATTGACAAACATTAACTCACCATCTTTATCTCTTTTGTACCCCTAGGATACGGCTTCCCCAAATTATTCACAGTTCCTCATACTTCAGCACAAGCTCCACTCATGCCTCTGTGAGTGAAAATTTCTGCCTGAAATGCCTCTATGTTATGAATGTCTCGTTATCCCCCAAACTTCTTCTTTTAAGAAATTTTCCCTTGCCTGTCCCCATACCCAAATTAATCACCCTTTCTTAATATGCCCATAATATAGTAACTTTTATATTATAATATGGGAGGTCAGACAATTAAGTTTATGAACCAATCCTAGAAACAGTGTTATATACTTCATTGCTGAATATCACTAGGGTCGCCTTTAAAGTATTCTCCTTGGGAAGCTGTGCACCAAAGCCAGTGCCTAGGCCATGCTTCAAAGCAATTCTGGAGCTCTTTTTCTAGAAAGCCAAGAGAGTTGTTGTCATATGAGGTACGAACTTGTCCTAGAAAAAGTGCTATTTCCATGAGGTGTTGGCATCAGAAGATAGCTTCCCAAAGGGAGTACTTCAAATATGCGACAGTAGTGAGATTCAGCACTGAGGTATATAGCACTTTTTGTAGGATGAGTTCACGAACTTAATTTATTTGATGAGTTTTATTTCCAGGATCTGTGCTTTGAATGTCTTCTTAAAACCTTAAAACACATGCAATGAAAATATTATCCCCATTTTACAGATAAAGTCCCTGAAGCTTAGGTTAGAAAGCTGTATAATTTAGAAGTGGAGAAGACCAGATTTAAAATTGGTCGGCCTCCAAAGCCCCATTTTCTTTCCATTTCAGTATGTTACTCCCTTAATTATTCATTTGTTTACATTGTGTGTCTGCTCCGCTGGCAGCTGAACTTAAAGAATGCAAGAATTAAGTCTTCCTGAAGACTAGAGCCTCAGTAACCTGCACAGGGCATGGCATAGGGGAAGCATCCAATGGATGCCTGATGAATAAACGAATGAGCCCATGTGCTGTTTGACTCACTAAATAAAATCCAATTTTTATTAACTACCATTTAAATCGAAATGTCAGTTTTATGAACATGACTGATGGTGAGAAAAGATTTGAACAATGTTTATGAGTTTTTAATGTAATTTTCATTGAGTTTTTATACCCTAACTCATTAATAAAAGAAATAAAGAATAACACTGGTGTGCTTTATCTCCCACCATTATTCAAAATGAATTGAGCTTTTTTTCTTTCACTAAGATGCTTGGGATAAATTAATTTTTGCTCTTCCAGAAAGGTTCATCCATTTTTCACACAATGACGTAAGCCCTGCTTTATACAAAAACATTTACGTATACAGTTGACATGAGTTTGTCTGTATGTGTTTGTGTGATCAGATTTCCTGACTCCTCAATAAAAAAGTATTGGCAATCACTAAATAGTTTTTAAGAAGAAATATAATACAATCTGGAAGATTTTTTTATTTTAGGAAGGTAAATTGCATCACGGTATAACTTTATGCTAAAGATAAGCTCATCCTAAGGAAAGAGCCTTCTCTTAAATACATTCTAGTTTATGGAATTGCTAATTTCAAAACTAGTCTACTAAATTCTTGTCATAACTTTATAAAAGACTGAAAATGCTTCCATCACAGCACAGTCTAAAACTAAGTGAGTATTTGCTGATTTGTTGCAGGAGCCAATCCATACATTAAGAATAAAATTAAGAGGGAACAGAGAATGCTATGAAAATAAATAAATGAAAAGAAATTTTTAAGATTTCAAAGCTGCTCAGAGAGAAGTTTTTGGTGGAAGACATTTGATATGGAACTTTCATTGCCAAAATGTAATGGCTGTACATTTGTAAATAATAATAGTAGCAAATAATGTTTGAATTCAACCTGAGAAATCACTTAAATATACTCAAAGGCAAAAATATAATTTATAATATTTCTGTCAGGTTATCATTCAGTAATTTCTTGGAAAACATTCTACTGCTGGGACCACACTAGTATATGAAGTGGCCATTCACTTGTTCAACCATACTTACAATCCATGTGTAAGTTATATTGCAAATATAATATTAATACCTATATTACAATTATTCACTGCATGCCAGGAGACGTATCATTGCTTAACTAGTGTTCATTATAATTGTTAGGTATATTTAATTTAATATTTATTTTTTTGAGAAAAAATGGATACTTAAGTAATAAACTATGGAGGGTTGTGAATGAACTCTGAATATCTCCTTTCATCCTTCTTCAACTCCAAATTATTTTCCCTAATGTAACTTTGGCTCCTACTTTCTAGGCATTCATCTCTGCAACCAGACAACTGCTAATTATTACACTAATGGGAAATACTAAAAATAATTTTCTATAGCTATTTTTAATACTTAAAGTATTTTGGAAATCTATGTGTAGCCCCAAATAAAAAACTTTTTTTTTTTTGCAGTTTTTGGCCGGGGCTGGGTTTGAACTCACCACCTCCAACATATGGGGCCAGCACCCTACTCCTTTGAGCCACAGGCGCTGTCCAATAAAAATCTTTTTAATGTGTACAAAATATGTACTGACTCAATTTTTGTGTGTACTTAAACAGCTCCTATGTTATGTACTTTGTTTAACTTCCCCTTTGCTGAATCCCTGCTTTGCCATTACAACTAATGTAGTATTGTATTGCATAATTGATGGGCATGTAAATTTAACTGCTGATGAATGTTGTTACATTTTTTCCAAAGAGTTTGTACCAACTTGTACTCTTATCAGCAATATGTAAAGATGCCTGTGCCCCCTGCATCAATAGTTCTCATATAATTTGGCTTCAGGATCCTACCATATACTTTTAAAAATTAAGAATCTCAAAGAGTTTTTATTATGTGAGATGTATCTATCAATATTTACCATATGAGAAAGTAAGACTAAGCAGTGTTTAAATGTTTTCCAATATATTTAAAATAGTTCTTATAGTTCTTATTTTAAATGTATTGGAAACCCATTGCACATTAATATAAATAAGTAAATATATTTTCTTTCCTTTTTTTTTTTTGAGACAGAGTCACCCTGTCACCCTCGGTAGAGTGCCGTAGCATCACAGCTCACAGCAACCTCAACTCCTGGGCTTAAGCAATTCCCTTGCTTCAGCCTCCTGAGTAGCTGGGAGTACAGGTGCCTGCCACAACGCCTCGCTATTTTTTTTGTTATAGTTATCTGTTGTTTAGCAGGCCTGGGCCGGGTTCGAACCCGCCAGCCCTGGTGTATGTGGCTGGCACAGTAACCACTGAGCTATGTGTGCTAAGCCTGAGTAAATGTATTTTCTAAAACAGTGAGGAAAGCTGCTTTGTTTAGCCACTTTTGCAAATTATTTTCTATCTTCCTTAATAGAAGATGGCTGGATTTTCATACCTGCCTATATATTTAATCTGTTACAATATGTTGCTTTATCTGAAGTACAAGAAGATATTTGTCCTTGCACAGCAGATACATAGTTGGAAAAAGGAGGTGAACTAAGAATAGTTTCTTCAAAAGTGTTTACAATGAGAATCTGAAACTCTAGCAATAAATGTAACATAATGAACCCTATTATATTGAATCTTTTCATCTTGAGACGCAGCCATATTATACTTTCAATAGATTTTTTTCTATGTGTGACTCTGTGACATTAGGCATTGGTCATCTGGAAAATATTGGTTCCCTAAGTTACATAGATTTTTTTTCCAAATTTTGTCTTCTTTCATTGTATAATATTTATCTTTTTTTTTTCTTTTTTCTTTTTGAGACAGAGCCTCAAGCTGTCATCCTGGATAGAGTGCTGTGACATCACAGCTCACAGCAACCTCCAATTCTTGGGGTCAAGCGAGTCTCTTGCCTACACCTCCCAAGTAGATGGGACTGCAGGTGCCCACCACAACGCCTGGCCATTTTTTTTGGTTGCAGTCGTCATCGTTGTTTGGCTGGCCCGGGCTGGATTCGAACCCGCCAGCTCAGGTGTACGTGGCTGGTGCCTTAGCCCACTGAGCCACAGGCGCCAAGCCCATTGTATAATATTTAAAAACACATTTATCTCACCCATCTCTTCAGAAAAGTTTTTAAGTATTGAGAAGCTTTCAAACAAAATGGTGAAGGATACAAGTTTCTCAAAATATAAAATATTTTATATTATTGGCAATAAATGTGGTTTGTTGTTTCCCTTGAAGTGTTAGGTTCACTTCATTAATTTTGGAGAAATTACCTTTCAAGTATGAAAGTCTCAATAACTATAGTTTTTCAGTCATTCTTTCCAGTAAAAATGCTGTTTCATGAAAAAAAATGGCTACTTCATCTGGCAACTCAATAACAGAAGTACTTTTCCTCAAGATAGCCATTGTATTTCAAAATGTAGAAATGATTAATGTATATTTCTCATTTTATGACATAAAATATTAAAATGGAAATTGTATTCATAAGCTGAAATTTAATAAAATTAACATTTTTTCTCTATCTAGGACATTCTGAAGTAAAAGTGGCATGTATTTTCTTTTCATGCCTGGGGAATTACGGACATGAAAACAATGGCTACTAGTTCAACTTGGTGCCACTGCCTTGATCTGTGCTAAGACACTAGAAGTTTCCCTACCATTGCTTTTGTACCATAACTGCCAATACTAATAGTGATAACGATAAAAGTCTCAGCATTCTTATAAAAATAGTTTTGAGCTCAAAAACCCCTTGAAAGTGCTCAGAGGATCCCCAGGAGTTTATAGGCCACACTTAGAAAACTGCCACCTTATATCATCTTCATTTAAAGCTGAGGAAACTGTGGTTCAGAGATGAAGCAACCTACTGAAACTCAGTTATTAAACAGCATGGCTGAAACAAGCACAAGCCATTCCACCTCCAAGCTCTTGTCTTTGATGACTGAACACACTGCTTAGGAGATTGTTCTACTGGTTGCCAGCTCTGTCATTAAGTCCTCTTTACTGAGATTTTACAATGGTCCTTGCTTTGCCCTCTGGAATTAAACATTCACTCCTCCAGCATTTAGATTGCTTCTACTATGAGCAAGGGGATGCCGTCAAGGGAATGCCAAAATGAATAAGGTCTTGGCCTCACTTTCAAGGATTTCACAATCGACTGGGGAGACAAATGTGTAAACAAGTACTCATAATGCTGTGTGATGAATGCTGTAATAGTACTTGTACAAAGTATTTCAGAAGCACAGAATAGCGAGTGATTAATTCTGCCCAAAGAAAGGAGCAGCTAGGATCAGGGGCTTAACAGCAAAAGCATATTTTAGTTGGACTTGAAGGATAAATACATCTAATCCTCCCTTTTTTCAGGATAGTCCTTCACATATTTGAATGCAGGTGTCCTACATAAGTTTCCACCACTTTGAATTAAATATCCCCAATGCCCTCAAGAATATATTGTGAAGGTGAATATAGGAAATAAATCTCATAATATGGGAAATACCTTCTGAAAATATATATTGATTCTTTTTCTGCAAAAATACATACACATTTATTAACATCAACCTGTAATGAATCATGAGAGAGCTGGACAATTTTACCTGATATCTAAACAGCTTATTCTAAACAACTAGAAACAAGGAGGCAAAGTAAAGAGATTGTTCCCATAGAGTGTCTTATCCATATTTCTTTCTTTAGTCAGCATTTCCTCCAAGTCAGAAGTCAACAAATACTTTCTGTAAAAATTGGATAGTAAGTATCTCAGGTTTTGTAGGTCAGATGGTCTCTGACAACTACCCAGCTGTACCCTTGCAGTGTGAAAACAGCCACGGACAATATGTCAATGAGTGGGCGTGGCAGTGTTCCAAAAAAAACTTCATTTACAAAAATAGGCAATAGGCCAGATGTGGCTCACTGGTCACAGTTCGCTGACTCCTGCTCTAAGCCCTATTTCTTCTTGTGTCCTCCGTCATTTCACCGTGGAGGAGAAAGAGCATTAGAACTTTTAATGCTACCCTTACAAATAACCAGACGTGTGGTCTTAAGCAAACTGCTTTACTATTCTGGTACCGTATTTCCTGTGTTGAGTCAAGGGTCTTTAGATTATTTGATCAATAATGGCCTTTCCTAAATTCCAAAGAGTTACTGCTGAGTATGTCTCCTCCCTGAAATATTCTTAATTCATTCCATCATGGAATAATCAGTGTGAGATAGTGACAGAAAATGAATATGACCTTAGGTATTACTAAAAGAAATGTGTATCTCAATGAAGACGGGACAGACCTAGTTCACACTACACAGATCCATCGGATATGTAAAGTTTAATTCTGAGTAAAACTTCAGACAAGATTGTCCAGAGGAAAGCAACCAGAGGACTAAAATAGTCTGCAGATTTCAGAATTTGAGATATGATTGAAAACACTGGGCCAAGAGTGAAAAGCAAAAATGTAGTGTGCATAATAATACTTTTAAAATGCTTGGAATCAAATATTGAAACCTATATAAAATATTCTAGGCCCAAATGATATTTATGAGTCCTGGACTGGGATGTGATGTAAGTCCTGGGCCTTCTGAATCTTCATGGTGTCTTAAGTCTGTGAGGTTATTACTAGTAACAATGTTAGAAGTAACAGCCTTCATTCACCTTATATTTGTATAGCTATTTAGAGTTTATAGCCTTGTGTATTATATGGTTGAAGTTTCCTGACTCCGTGAGATTGGCAAAGATGAATATTATTACCGCCTTTTTACAAATAGGGGAGTAGAAATTTTAAAAGATTATTCTTCACCTAGATAATTCTTGACTAAACAGCATAAAATGAGGAAAGGATAAAGCCAAGTTCCCAAATCAGCTTAGAAAATGTAGACTGAAGACTAAAAACAGACATCCCATATATATTGCAGAATATCATCTCCTTTATAATTCTTGGAGGAAGGAGAGCTTGAGGGAGTGGGATATAACAGCTTAGCAGCTTCAAAGCACTTTAAATTTGGAAATAGTTGCCTAGCATTTTGCTTTAGCTGTTAGTGTTCAATTTACCTAGTTTCTCTGTTAAGTGCTTCAACCACATGTAAATGCATTATGAATATAGCTCATAAAATGTCCAAGGGGGGGGGAGTTCTATAATGAAACAACCCCAACTGGGAAAGGATTCTAAAAGCAGAAGATATTCCTTTCATTTGATTGGTCTAAGAACAATGTCTTATTCTGAGGAAAAAAATAAAAACAAAAGAAAAAAAAAAGAAAGAAAAAACTAAGCATCTGTGAATAATTCAAATCACTAAATGGCATGAATAGATTAATATCTTAATGTTATACTTGCCTTTATCCAGATACAACTTTGAACATAATAAATTTGCTTTTAGAACTGAAATCCTGAAGATTCTGCATTTGGTTTCCTTTTTTAATATGTAAAATTAACTTCATCTTTGAAGGTTCCTGAAGGTTGTAGAGGGCAGAAGAAATTTATTTTTGTTAAAATGAGCCAATCTGTTGGAGGCCTCCACAGTTCCCTACACAGAAAACTACAAAGACATTTGAGAAAGAAGAAAGGTTATCCAAAGAGACAGGATATCGTGGATGGGGAAATTCATCTCAATCAGTTCCTTTTGGGGGGCATTGAGGATACCAATGAGGAAATACTGTAACCCTAAGCTAGTAGCAGTGGGTTGAGTCCTCCTCATGTTTCTAATCTCTCAACCTTCCCTCCTGCCTTATTTCTCCCCTGCCTTTTCCTACAGTACCATCTCTCTAAGTCCTCTGACTTCCTACTTTGCTGTGATGGGCTCGTGGGATTATTACACTGTATATTGGACTTACTTGGAAAAATCCAGGTTTCTTATTGTATATTAATGTCAGCTGATCATTACCCTTGAAGGATTTCTGCAAAGTCCTTTCATGGCAGTACAGAGATGAGTGTCTGATTAAACAACTTGAGGATAGGAGTCTCGAGAATACACCTTTAGTATTCTTTCTGCAACACTGCAATAACAAATTCTTGGTCTCTCAAACATACTTCTGTACAGCCCTTAAAACATATTGCACATCTAGGCCAAAAGACGTAGGGAGTCAAGATGGTAAATAAGATCTCATTTGCAAAATGAAGATCCAGATAAAAATTTATGGAGAAGGCTGTTATGAGAGGTTACAAATATTTGAAATAAAACCAAAAAACAAATATTTGTAATAGCAAGAATGAAAATAAGCCTGCAGTAAAAGAAGAATGTCCTGGCCAGACAAAAATACAAGAGTGAAAGAGCCTGCAGACATTTGGGGTCACTGATTTATTTAGAGGTGCCCAGGTGTTACTTCTTGCCAGGGGAGGTCTAAAGTGCTTAGTGCTTTAAAACAAATAATTCTAGGAGACTTGTTAAAGGCCAAGGTGAAAATCCCTAATTGAATCAAAAGACCCCACCTAGGTTTAAAAAAACTTGCTTCCAAACTGATTTGACTTCAAAACCACTCTGTCACTGATTTTAGCCAGTATTTACAGTGCATTGCCTTTATCCTGGCATATTCATGGGTTTCACTAAATAATATCTGTGCAAAGTAAGCCATACTAGAGTTTGGGAATTTCCGTAGATAACACATTCCTTCTCCTGTAGTCACTGTCTTCAGCTCAGCAGCCTGCCTTCCCTAATTTTTCACAATCTACATTGAGCCTGCTGAGAGCTTGTAGCTTTCTTCTTGCTTTACCAGATTTGGTGGCCTTTGGTCAATTCAGAATATTTTGAAACCCAAGTTCTATGCTATGCTCCTTCCCACACTCACCTAGAATTAAATTTATATCACTTAGATTGCTACTTGACCTGGACAGACATTGTGCAGATAATTGACACTGGTAATAGTCAAAATTTATTTTATCCCAAAGTATCAGAAAGAAACTTAGACTTTCTCATCAGAGTTCTATTTTATAGAAACAAAAATTACTGAGAAGTATGAGAATGTAGGGGAGAATTCAGTGTCTTCGGACCCTATGAAGGACATACACGTACATGACATGAACACGGAAGTCGTGATAACTGTTTCCAGCAACCTCAGAGCTGACTTTACGAAAGGATTTAAGGAAGGATTCTCTGCTCCCTCCAGGACCTCTCCTGACCTGTATTCCTCTGGGAACGCTAAGGTGATGGGCAATGCTGTGTTGCTCACCACCACAACCTACCCAACATACAAGATGTAATAGATATGCTTTCAGTGCCTTTCTTTCTTTATTGCTTCAAGAGCCGCAGAAAGTTTATTGAATTGCTAACTCACAATCACAGGCAATATTCACTCTAGATCAAGGAAAAGTGGAGATTTTAGAAGAGCACTAATCTCTAAGTGGAAGTGTTTTTAATTGAGTGTGTCCTGCCACTTGGGGGCATCCTCAGACCATTTGGGGGCGGGGCTGATTTCTAGAGACGTCATTAAAACAATAATTTTAATACTTTGGCTTTTTCTGAAGAGCAATATTGAAAATACTCAATGAGTATTTCTGTGCTTTTTCTATAAAATGACTTACACATTAAACATCATATTTTATTTTACAGAAAACCTAATAGATCTGTGTGATAAATGTCTCCTTTCAGTTCTAGCTCAGGAGTTGTTAAATGGTGCCCATCCTTGTCCCAACCCTTTGGTTTTATTTGGCCAGTGAAGATTTTGTTTCTGTTTGGCTCTAGTTTAAATTCTTTTGGATGGGGCAAACTCAAGCTGTACCATTCTCTTTTTCTCCCACTTGGCCGCTTCACTCATTTCCCTACCAGCCTGCCCTGTGAGAGCCCTGCAGTGCATATAAAAGTTCTTTCAGATAAACAATAAGAACCAGATAAACTAAATTATTTTCTTTTTTGCTTTATTTGCCAATACTTCAGGATTAAGTCTAATGCTCATTTACATGAATAAATTCTTTGAAGTTGCTTCTAATATCTTCCTCTGTAATTTCATTGGTTGTTCTGAGTTTATTTAGAAGTTTCTACTTTTTACTGTAATTTATTTTTAAAGCTTCCTCAAATATTCTTTATAAATAATAAATCTTAAATATAGTTCTTAAATAGGGACTTCCACAGAAATATGCCAGATGTGGTTACCTCTGAAATTTTCCCATATGAGCACAGCCATCTATCATTTAAGAAATGGTTATTAGACATACATCAAGCCTTATCTACCACATGCATGAAAAGAAATTAAGAAGGGCTCCATCTTCTGTGCAGGACATAACACACCCTCGCGCGCGCACACACACGTTAGCCCAACTCAATCCTGAAGGAAACTCCTAATCAGGGTTCTGGCAAGTGACCATCAGGAGACTGACACCAGAGAACTAGGACACCTCTGAAAAGAAGAAAGCTTTGTGCTCCCAGCCTGCCAACTATATCACCTTTACACCATTTCAGAACAAAGAACTAAATTTTTGTGTTTACAGCTTTTATAGTTTAGTATTTACCATATATTAATATTAAAAAATCAACTCATCCGTCCCAGCCAGGTTGAAGAAGAGAAGATTATAATCTGCGACAGCACAGAACGGGAAAGTAGATGAAGATTGGGGGTTGTCCACTGATAGAAAGAGAAACTGGAGCGATTAAGAACATTTTAACAGAAAGCATAAGAAGAATTGATCGCAGTCAGCCATAGTGATCTTCTCACACAGCCTGGTTTTTACGGAGGAAAACACAACCTGGTTCTTATGGCACAGGGGCCTCTCTCCACAGGTCAAAAGACCACCCCACCTGCTTGCGGAGTCACCAGTCCAGCTCAGAAGAAAGTAAACACTGACAGCCATCAGCAGGCGGGCTTCAGGTGGAAGCACTCACATAAAAAACGGCTTTCTTGAGGACTTGTCAACCGTGCCACGGCACCAGCAGAGCGCCTCACACAGGAATAAGTATGCAGAGCAGGTAACTAAACCACCTCCCATACTCAGAGTTTGAAAAGCATTTGTTTCACCAAATGATAGCAAAACAAGCAAACAAACAAAAAAACAAAAATGTGCTGCCAGAGATTGAAAAGAGATTTGGCCCAGGGGCTTATTTTAGGGGAAGTGTGAAAAACATGCTGAACAGAGGGTGGTAGGACTCTACATGTCATTGTATGCTGAAGAATAAGGTATTCGTTACCTGAGACAGAAGGTCTGATCCACTTACCTAATACAGAGTGTGGTAGAACTTTTAAAAGACTCTGCTTTTTCCTCAGATTTCTAAGAACATCAAACAAAGGCACTTAGAAACTATTAAGAAGAGTCCCTGGCTCATCCACTAGCTCTCCTTAAATATCCTGAGAACCTTACAGTCAAATACAACATAAACTGGGGCAACAGCTGCCAGGAGCAACAAAGCCAGGAAATTAAACTGGTGGTAAATTTCAAATTATTTCTCAAAACTGAAACGCTTCCTTTGTTTCCTGAAGATGGTTTTGTGTTAAACTTAGCTGTTGTTTTCCACCTTAAATCTCTTTTCCTTTCTTTATAGATTCATCAAGTAAAAATGACAGCTATTACTTTTGCATATCTAACACTGTGTTCGATACATGCTAAGCAACAGAGGATTAGAAATATTTTCATAATCCTGTTTATTATTCTTATTTTCTGTTTTCGCTCATTCTTCTCATTTAACAAATCGTTTTCCAAATGCCTCACATTGGGAGGCCTAGGGGTTACTATCCACCAGGATGGGTCATTGACTTTGCAGAGCATGACATATGCTGAAAGGAACATTGTAATTACATTTAAACCCAGGGAAACACCCCAGTTGTTCACTCTCATTTGTTGCTGGAAGCTCCTACAAATGACATATATTAATGAATAAGATCCCATGGTGAGTTAATAGGGTAACAAATCTCAGTCAGTATTACATAATTGGGGGGAGGAGGAGGCAGCTGAATTCTTTGTAATCATATGACTTGGTGAGATAAAACTCCTGTAAAAGAAGTTTAGAAATTATATGATTCAATTAAAATTGGTCTCTGTACCCCCATTGTTCAACCTACTCAATTCATACATTCCAGCTGGTTGTTTCCCAGGGTTTCTCTGAGAGTATAACCTGAACTTACAAGTATTGTCATAATTTGAGGATAGAAGGTACGGTCATGAACATGCATAGCAAAATCCTCTCATGCTTCATAAGTTACTGTGAAAGAATCCCCTTTAAAACTTCTGCAGGCCTAGGCCTTCAGTTTACTGTCCTTGTGTTTTAGGTGGCTGGTGTGCTATGATGAAACCTAAAGCATTAATGAGGTTCTATTTGATTTTTCCCATTAAAGTAGAAAAAAATTAAAGAGATTGATAAATCCAGTACTATTAAAGATGTCCACAGTGCAGGGAATTTCTCATTCACTGCTAACAGTCATGTGACTGCTACCACCTTTATGGAAAGCAATGTGCAGTGTCTGTTACAATTTAAAGGTGAAGGTATGTTTTGAATCGATAATCTTGGGTTGAGGAGTTTGTCATACAAACCTAAAATGGAATATCTAAAGATTCACGTCTTTAGTTGTTTATTGTAGTATTGTTAGTAATGGCATAAACTGGAAACAACCTGAATGTTCATCAGAAGAATGATTAAACAAAATATAATGCATTTGCATTATGTAATATTATACAGCTTCTACACAGAATTAATTAGATCTATAAGTGTTGACATCAGGAAATGTATACAAAAAAGCAATTTATTGAATATTTGTACAGCATTCCAATTTAGGAGAAAACAGAGGGAGGGAGGAAAAAAAGGAAGAAAAGAGGAAGAGAGAAAATAGAAAGAAAGGGAGAGTCGCAGTCAAAGAAAGAAGGAGAGAAAGAAAAAGACAGAGGTAATAGTAGGGATATCCAAAAATCTATTTATGTGTGTGTCTATCTTTTTATGAACATAAAGAAGAAATGCTACACTACAAATGTGTAACACTAGTTTCAGAGGGAAATGAGGCTGCAGGAGGGAAGATGAAGGTATTAATTTTTCTTTATACAGGGTAGCCATAAATTTTACTATGTACATAAAATGTACTATTTTAAATTGCACATGGCCATACTGTAGGGTTTTATATGGTACAGAGAGCATGAATTGTCTTTGTTGTCCTCCATTGTTTAAAACATAACAGCCTAATGAAGAAGATAGGTTACTGTAGACAATGTAAAGGCCTCCACCTACTGAAGAAGAAACCAGTTTTTAGTTCCATGAAGCCGTGAGATGAATGGAAGAGGGAGGTAGGGGTGGTGTGGGGGGTACTGTATGCTGAAAATATATTTTTGTGAGAGTGTGGAGTCTACAAAGTGCTTTCCTTCCTAGCAGGAATTCCAGCATAGTTTGGACATAATTCCCAGAAGGCCTGGCAACTTAGTCTTTAATTTCTAACTATAAGTTGCAATTTATATTTTAGGGATGACTATTCAGAAATCAACAGACCATGTAAGAACATATGGTTTCTGGGCCTAGACTGGAGCACTCGATTTGTTTTTGCTTAATGAATCCCAAGAACAATTCAATCCCACTGTCATTCCAGGAAAAGCCAGAGCTTAAGATATATATTTAATATTATAGGAGTTTGAGGTTGCTTTGAGTTATGATGACGCCACAACACCCTAGCCAGGGCCACAGAGCAAAACTTCATCTGAAAAAAAAAAAGAAGAAGAAGAAAATGAAAAATACCATGAAAATATTATAGACTGAGATTTAGTCTAATGTATGAAGTACTCTGTTCTGTCTGTAGAGCACAGGGCATTCTGTGATGTGATGTATGGGAATGCTGTGGCAACATTTACATAAACTTCTTGCTCTAAAAAAAAAAAATTATAGGTAGAATAGTACTTAAAATTTTTAATAAACTAGTTTGCAGGCTCAATCAGTATTAATCTGACCCTTTGATCATATATTCCTGAAGAATTTTTGCACATGCACTCCAAATAAATGTAATGTTATTTATAAATAATACAAATGATCTATAATTAAGCAATATTTTGACTTAATTTTTTCATGAAAATAAATAGAAGTAGATGTTTAATTACTTTTTATTAATGCATCCCCAATGGATAGTTCTTTGTGTTTCTTGGGGTATGGTTTTACGAGTTGCTATGGCTTGAATGTATCCCCCAAATTTCATGTGTGGAACATAATCTTCAATGTGGCAGTATTGAAGGGAGGGATTCTAAGAGGTGATTGGATCATAAGGGCTCTACCCTGATGAATGGACTAAGCCACTCATGGATTAAGATTAATGGTTTAGTGGATGAATGAATCATCTGGGGGAGGAACTGGTGGCTTAATAAAAAGACCAAGCCTGTTAGTACACTCAACCCAGCCCCTCACCATGTGACAGGAGAGAAGGCTCATGCTGAATGCAGCTCTTCAACCTTGGATTTTTCAGCCTTTATAACTGTAAGAAATACATTTCTTTGCTTTATAAATTATCCAGTTTCAGGTATTGTTATCAGCACTGGAAAACAGACTAATATACAGGTTCTAATGATTTATTTATTGAATCCAATTATGTTTTATTAGATAAGTGGAAGTCAATTTATTTGATCAGAAAGATATATCATGAGGATGAATCTCAGATGGCCATTAAACTGTTGATCTTAAACGTTTTAAGAATTAATAATTTTATTTTCTATGAACATGCAACATATCAGATCTGGTAGATGTTCTTATTAACGTTATATATAATTATATATAATAGTGCTCTTTTTCTGGAATGGCCATCAGAGCTGTCATAGTACAAGGTCTGACAAGTTGGCAAACTCATCCTAGAGAAAGTGCTTTAAAGGGTGGACCAGGCACTGACATTGGTGCATAGCTCCCCAAGGGGAGTACTTCCAAGGTGACCACAGTGATATTTGGCAATAGAGGTATGTAGCACTTTTTTGGACTTAGTTGTCCAACCTCATATTCTACATTATTGATGTGAGAGACCCATGAAGTTCATTTAAGCATTTAGGTGCTTAAATATGTGTCCTCGCTTGTCAACCAGAATTAATCAAATATATTTAGCTAAGTTGAAACATTTTAGACTTTATCATCATCCCATTCATTCCCTGAACATCTAGTAAGCTGGATATTCTCGGCCTATAGATATCCCTCCCTAACTTGGTTCTATCTACTCTCTTCTTTCCTCCTTCTTGCTCTGTGCTCCTGGATGAGTCTTTGATGGGCTGTTGATGGACATGTTCAGGGTGTGGCTTTTGTTTGGGATTAGCCTATAAAGGGCTAATCAGAAGCAATAACAGAGCATCAGAGAGTGAGGCTCTCTCTCTGCAAGTGGGGCTGCAGTTTGGCAGTAGCCTAACCTGAGCTACTGCCCACATAGCCTTTAGTAAAGGCCTTTAGAAAAGCCTTTAGTAAAGGCTACAGCTCCTGCCAGCACCTCTCTCCTAGAGCTACAACCTCAGCTGAAGCTCTTCTGGGGTCCTAGTAATATCTCTTCCCTTTCCCTCTCAGACCTATGAGTGGCAATAGTTCCTGCTCTAGCATGAGAATGCTTCACCAGTTATGTTCTCCATTACTCCTGTTCACAGCTTTGTATATAGTCTCCTTATTCAACTCTCTGAAATTATACCAATTAAGTGTGCAATCACCAATTTCCTTCTGGGATCCTGACTTATACAATATGCAAAGAATCTATTAAGAGTTCTATAACATAAAAAAGTAAATTAGAAATTGATTCTGCTCGCAACCAATTTGCAGTCTGGTAAAGGAGATAACTGGTTCATCTGATCATTGTTTAATGGCTGCTTAGACAAAAATTGAGAAGGTAATAGTACTGTCACATAAATATGGGATGAAGGGGAAGAAAGGTAGAAAATTCCATTGGATGATTGTTCTTTATATGCTGGCTTGAAACTGTTTACATATGATAGAAATAAATTGTATTTAGAAACATTTTAACAAGATTTTAAAATATCTACCTTCCTATTATTTATGTATATGAAATATGATGCTTGAAAGAGAAATTAAAAATTATGTGCCTTTTTTCCTAATAATTATTTCATATACATGTCCATTTTATGAAAAATTCTTATTACTTTTCTATATATTTGCTTTTTAAACTTCTATATATAAGCCACAAATACTAAACTTTCATAGAATATTTAAAACTACCTGCTATTAATGGGACTATTAATTACACATTTTAGCAATTTAGCCAAGATATAAACTCAATTTTGGTAATAATTTAATTATAATAAACAAAATGCTATGTTTTAGTAGTGAGAAGGCACTGACTTGGAAGTTTAAAAAAAGGGTTGCCATTTAATGGTGTTTATTTAATTCAGGGGTCCATTTAACGAACTAGAAAATGTAGCACTTGTACATGAACAGGTTTAGATTTTCAAGCCCTATTGTTATATCAGATGGTTTAACAAATGTATAGTTAATGTACTTTTCTTTTTTCCTTTCTTTTTTACTGTATAAATATAAAGTGTACATAATGGTACTGCAGATAAGCAATTTAACATATCTATCATCTCACAGTCTCCTTTTTTTAACAGAAACTTTACTTCAAATATTTTAATTGACATTCATATTTTGTCAATATATAAACAACGGATGAGACAAAAGAGATAGTCTTATCCTTAAAAGGTATGATAGGACATCTCTGCATGAAAATTAATGATAGATTACAAAGTAGGATCATTTCTCTATAGATGTTTATTTTTAGATAACTAGTAAAGCTAATCTCTAATCATTTACTTTAATTAGAGTTTAACAAATATTCCCACATGAATGCTTGCTTCACAGCTTCCTGGCTTTCTTTTATCATAATAGATTTGTCATTCACACCGCATTTCAAATCAACTTTTACATGACTTCAATAGATACATTACAGAATTAACAAATAATGAAATGTTATTGCTTAAAGTCATTTTTTTTAAGGACTGGGGGGTTAGGTGAAATTTAATTATTTTTTCTTTATTTTCCTTTCCTCCCCTCCCCACCCCTCCCCTCCCTCCCTCCCTTCCTCCCTCCCTTCCTTCCTTCCTTTCTGTCTTTCTTTATTTTTAGACAGAGTCTCAAGCTGTCACCCTGGGTAGAGTGCTGTGGTGTCAAAGCTCACAGCAACCTCAAACTCTTGGGCTTAAGCAATTTCTTGCCTCAGCCTCCCAAGTAGCAGGGACTACAGGCACCCACCACAACACCTGGCTATTTTTTTTGTAGGAGTTGTCATTGTTGTTTTAGCTGGCCCCAGCAGGGTTTGAACCCGCCACCCTCGGTGTATGTGGCTGGCTGACTGAGCTACAGGCACTGCCTCAATTTTTAGATAAAATTTACTGACCTACTGAGTCCAAACTGAACTATATATGTACTTGGCCAACAAAAAGTGCTTCAACATTTGTAAGTAATAACTATAAAGATCAAAGAGAATATTATCAAATTGTCTAAGAACAGACATAAGATTTAAAAATTTGCCTTTGTCCCATTGGTATGGTTTTCAAAAAGGTACAAACATAAATATGTCTCAGTTAAAATAAACACTGAATCAATAAATCTCAAATTCATAAAGTACACTCAAAGTTTTGAACTTTACAGCCTCAAGTGATAAATTAGCAGTACAGACATACATTAAAGCACTTAGCATGAAAATCATCCACTGCAAAATGGGACAGAACACATTAAATATTCTTACCAATCTCAAATCCAAAAGGATTATAATTTAGAACATATGCATGATCAGCTATTCAAAATGGACTCAATAGTTTCTCCAATAATTTCTTAACTATTTGGGGATTTTCTCCCCCTCTACTTTGAGCCTGCTGAACAGAGAGAACAGAAAGAAAATATTTCAATAATTTATTTTTGTTTATTTGGCTAGAATAGCAAATCAGGAAACACTCACTGAACATAATTAGCTCCTCTGCACTGCGATTGCAAATCTCTTCAGATGTGGGGCCAGCTGACCAGATGGTGCACTGTAACTTAATGCCTTTGAAATGGAGGTTTGAGTTCAAGTCCACAGGCCACAGGACAGCAGAGGCAGATCACACCCTGGAAGTGATACATTCAACTCCGAAGGCTTAGGGCTGGCAAGTGCTACAGTTCCTTCGCCAAAGGGAAAACCAAATGCCGTCTTCCTCAAGCCTCAGGCTAGATCTTAGTTTGTGGCTGTTTATTGTATTTTTAACCTTTTGGGGAAGCAGGGGTAGGGGAGATCATGAGAGGTCAGGAAGACAGAACAGATAAGGAAGCAGAGGAAGTGCATCCACAATAGTTACAACCTGCTATGATGAGAAAAGGGCATGCTGGCATTTACAAAAGGATAGGCTGTTCCCCTAAATTATCTTGTATACAAAGGGATTTTCTCAAAATTTTTTTTTCTTAATTAATGAGACTGATTGCCTTATGACTAAGCCTGACAGAGCTTAATGGAGGAAAAGCTTAATTGGAGAGAAGCAATGGAAGAAATTCATTAAAGAAGTCTTGAAACCTAAAAATTATGGGCAAAGCAGGCTACCCAAATGGAAATTGAGCAATTTAAAATGTCTTAATTAGATTTAGAACCAGAGCTTAGCAAAACTAAATTAGCTATATCGAATCAGATAAAAAAAAAAATTCTGAGATAAAATGCATGGTTATTATCAGATTACTCAAGATAGTTTGTATAGATTTGTGCTGGTGATTTTAAAATTTAGACTTTATGAGGAATGAAAACAAAAAGACAAAGAGGAGAGTGAGCACAAACTGTTTTGTTTTGTTTTGTTTCTTGAGATGAGGTCGCACTATCTTGCCCAGGTGTCATGACCCCTATGGCCTGGTCTTGGTGGCTGCAGGAAGGAACCAGGCATGACACGGATTTGAAGTACAAGCTTGCAGGAGACAGGCTAACCTTAGTTGCAGGGTAGCCGCAAGCCCCCTCCACAATGGCTATTTATTAAGGTTATACACAACAGGTGTGGAGAGTTAAGGTAATTGACATAAACAGGTGTGGAGAGGTCAGGTAATTACACATGAGGGCTGCCTGCATGAGGAGTGCCACGTGCTCTCCTCACATGTTCTTTCCCCACAACCCTCGTGAAGAACTACTAAGCATCAATATTTAACACATGCTTACCAGTGAGTGACCAACCTTATCTCATTCCAGAACACTTAGTTACTTGGGGGATTGCCCCCAAGTCAGGAAACATCTCCAGGCTTGCCAGGAGACTGTCCTGTTCTCAGCATTTCCTTTTAATGTGATAAGAATCAGTAACTGTCCTTTGTAAGCATGGTGTCCAGTCCTCTACACCCAGGATTGTCTCAAGCTCCGGGGCTCAAGTGATGCTCCCATCTCAGCCTCCCAAGTAGCTTGGACTATGTGGGAGGTAGATAGACTGAATTCCCCACAGGCCCCCCAAACCCAGGATAAGGAGCCCAGTTCAGAAAATGTCTATGTGACTATTCCTGGGTGGGGATTCAGCAGTACAGGTGGGCTGAAACCATCCATTAGTAGTTTAGATTAGGGAAGCTGAGATGTCTCTCTCCCCCCTTTCTTCTTTGTAGCATTATCTGGCTGCCACATGTTCCATTACCCTATGTCCCTGTTCACCCTTCACCCACCCTTCCTGGGGCTGTAATCCCCCTCTCTCCTTTTAATCTTGACTACTGACTACTGTGCATTCTTCACACAGACTCTGTTACGGTACCCAGAAAAAGACTCCTGAGAGGCAGGACAGGCTGCTGCTTGACACATGAAACAATGTATGCCCTTAGGCTTCCAGCCTTTATGCTGTAGTTTGGTGTAAAGTCCTATGATTTCCCCAGCACTGTCTCCTTTGCTGACCAGCGTCCCAGGTTGGGGTCCATGAGATCCCCAATGGGACTACATGTGCATGTCATCATGAGAGCATGAATTTTTGATGCTGCACTTAATTCCTAACCTTACAATAAAGGTTTAAAATACTTCAGTTTAGGGTGGTGCCTATGGCTCAAGGAGTAAGGCGCTGGGTCCATATACCAGAGGTGATGGGTTCAAACCCGACCCCGGCCAGAAAAAGAAAACTGCAAAAAAAAAAAAAAAAAAAAAAAAGAAAAAAACTTCAATTTATTATTCATTTAAGAGTTAGAAATTTACATAAAACTGTTGTGATTTGAAGGTAATGAGAGTATGGGTCTGGAGGAGGCCAAACAGTCAACACAGTATTATTATATTTACTACAGAAGTATGAGGCATTAGACTTATTAATAAAGGGAGAAGACATGAGGGAGAGAAATGTATCTATCATAAGTACAGTCCTAAAGGTGGCCACTTGTTCAGCCACATTTATTGGGCAAATATGTCTCAGGCACCATGCTGTGGATACATCTTAGAACAAAATATACAAGTTTCCAGCTACAATGGAGAATAAAAGCTAGTGAACAGGATAGATGGTAAACAGAAATAACAGATAAAAGTAAATTACACACTGTAATAAGCACCATAAAAAAGTATAAAGCTACTGATTTAAGATGATAGCAGGGAAGTGTGATTTGGATAAGAACCTTACTGAGGAAGTTATATGCAAGCCAAGATCTGAAGCTGGAGGAAGGAATGTCCCTGCGCTAACCTGTGCCAAGAACAGAACATCATGGACTCAAGAAGCAGTCTGTGTGTGGGCACCAAATGCAGAGAAGGTGCCCAAGGTGTCTAAAGTGCAGGACATGAGGGGAAGCTGAGGAGAGGAGTGGCTGGAGGAAAGACGAGCTAAGACTTAGGACCCAAGTGGAACATGGGGCCTTGAATAGGTTTAAGCAGACAAGTGACACGACTAGATTTTCATTTTTAAAAGATGACTGTCATTGCTGAGCCAACAGTGTTGTAAAAGAGAAGTCTCTGGATTCCCAGCACGCACTATTAGTGTATTCAGTTAGCGTTCACTTGAGAAGCATTTTACAACCTTTATTGTTTGCCAGTTCCACTGAGGGGGAGAGAAATGCAAAGATCAATAAGGCTTGAATTTTGCTTTCAAGAAGTGTAACAAATTCTTAAATGAATATGATTTATTAGAGGCAAACGTGTATTTAAAGGCATGTACAAAATGGTAAGAGAGACTGGGGGGAGAGTTCACAAAAGCGATAAACATTGAACTAGATCTCTTTTTTTTATTTGTTTTGTTTTGTTTAATATAGCTTTCATGGCCTTTTAATCACTATATGAAGACGTTTGTATTCTGCATTTAGTAAGTTTCGACTGTACCCTTCTAAGATGCATGAACTATATCTTGTAAGGACATAGGAAGAAGTAGAAAATATTCCAGGCAGTAGTAGTTACAAAATAATGAAGGCACAGAAGAGCATGATATGGAATGAAGACAAAAGAAGGCTAGCAATTGAATATCCAGAAAAAAGTGAAGACCAGGAAAGTAAGCTCGTGGTAAATGGATGATAAGTTATGGTACAAGCTATTTGAGCTTCATCTATTGGTTAGTCATTTGGAAGCTTTCTTATGAATGCAAGCCAGAGGACACATTATAGTTTAGAAAGATAATTCTAGTCCTGCATGGAAAACAGACTGAGAGAGGGAAACACTTAGTGGCAGGGAGGTCAGCTAGGAAACTTCTGCAGGAGTCTAGAGGAGAGATGGTAATACTACAACCTAAGGAGAGTGTGGAGTGGCCAGGAAGGACAGAGCTGTTCCTTCCACTCTTCACATTCCCATCTCTGCTTCTCCCACAACCCAATTTATGGCCAGGAATCTACCGGTCACAGAGCTCTATTCTACATACACCAAAGACAACATTAAGAGTCCCTGGAATCAAGGTACAGTGAGTAGGACTGGAGAGGAGGCCCAGAAAAGGAGGCAGGGAGCCCCAGGCACACATTTTCCTACTCCTCCCCTTTGTCTAAGAAATCCATGGCTCTTCTCTCTCCAATCTCTCAGTACCTAAGAAGGATTTAAAGTGTCATGTGCCATAACTTCCAATCCTTGCGAGCAGCTGTTTCTGAGCCTGAACAAGTACAGACATTTCCCTGTCATCCTTCCTGCCTCTCTCCTTCATTCATTGTCTTCTATTATTTATTTGCATATGTCTTCCTCAGCATCTAACACAGTGCTTAGCAGGGGGTACACACCAAATTAATATTGGTTTAATGTTTATTTATGAAGATAGGAATTGATAAATGAAGATAAAAGTTTTCTTTTTCTTTCTTTTTTTTTTTTTTTTTTTTTAGACAGAGTCTCACTATGTCGCCCTCAGTAGGGTGCTGTAGCATCACAGCTCACAGAAACCTCAAACTTCTGGGCTTAAGTACTCTCTTGCCTCAGCCTCCCAAGTAGCTGGGACTACAGGTGCCCCCCACAATGCCTGGTTATTTTTGTTGTTGCAGTTGTCATTGCTGTTTAGCTGGCCTGGGGGAGGTTTGAACCCACCAGCCTGAGTGTATGTGGCCAGCATCCTACCCACTGAGCTATGGGCACCGAGCCAATAAACGTTAATTTTTAATTTTGGTTCCAGTCTGAGAGAGCTGTTGAAAAGTATCTCCTTCATTCTCCATTTCCCACATTTTGACTTAATTGTCCTGTGTGGGGCCTGCTCATCTATATTTTTAAAAAGCTCTCAGATGATTCTTCTCTCCAGCCATGTTAAGAACCCCACCCTTATAAACTCCTATTAATGTCTCCAAGGCCTGGGATAGAAAAAGCTTTTAACTTTATCCAGCTAATACATTATTACATCAGCTATATTTCCACTAGTTTCCCTTTGTCATATGCCATTTATCCATACCTCTTTCTTAATCTACTTCTAACTATTTTCCTATTACTAGCTTATATCTGGTTATCATAATTTTCCTTGAATACTTGGCAGCACTGACCAGAGTGTCTAATATTTAATCCCAAACTCTTTTGTTCCTTAATGTCATTATTCTGCATTGCTATGGTTTGAATGTTTGTATCTCCTCCAAATTCATATGTTTAAATCTGTTCACCAATGTGATGGCATCAGGAGATGGGACATTGAGGAAATGATTAGATCATGATGGTGGCGCTCTCACGAATAGGGCTATAAGAGCATCCGGGGAATTGCCCTGTTCTTTTACTACTATGTGAAGATAGAGAGAGAAGGTGGCATCTGTGATCCAGGAAATAGGACCTCACCAGACACTGAATCTTCAGGCACACTGATCTTGGATTTTTCAGGGTTCAGAACTGGGAGATATAAGTTTCCGTTTATTGTAAACCACCCAGTTTATGGTATTTTGTTATAGCAGCTATAAAGGAGTAAACCCTCTTATTATCATTGCCACAATCAGGTGATTTGTTATAGAAGTTTTATCTGAAAATAACTTAGTGGTGATGTCAGAATGTACACAGTCTTCCACTCTGACCACGTAACCCACAAGAAAACTGAAAACCTGATGCTAAGTGACTTCATCAAGATGATAGGAGTAGTTGATTCCAGAAACATCAGGCTTCTGAAGCCAAGGCCAGGATGCTTCTCACTTCACAGCTTCTCTCAAATCCTGGTTTCTAATTCAACCCTGAATATTTCAATCTGCTCATGGAAAAATTTTATTTTTATTTCCCATTTTCAATTGAAAATAAATAAGCACATAGGCATTAACATATTAGCTGTTATTCAAATCCCTGTGTTCAACATCACTATTTCTGTCATTGACCCAATTCCCTCTGTTATCTTTAAACAAATTTTATACATAAAATTTCTCCATTACCAAGACCTGATGGCCTTTGATGACATTTATCTCATTCTCTATTCCACTATTGCTATGACTGGAGTCAAAAGTCTCCTCAACCTACTTACTGTCTAACCTGCAGTTTCTTCAGTGTTTTCCAGATGTCCCTTTATTCAACCCTGTACTAATGTCACAGTTCAAGAACTCTTGTACTATGTACTATTCTCAAATATTGAATTTCTCCATCTCTTTCAACATGGGCACAAAAAATGTTGCATGTCATAGATATTTGAAAACTATTTAACAAATTGTGCTGATTTTTTAAAAAATCAAACTAGACACATTTTCATAAAGTTACTACATTATTTTAATAATGTTTAGGAAATTTTAGATGTCATACATTGAAAAGGTTTGTTGAAAAGCTTTCAAAAAGCTTTCTAACATGAACAGGGGGAAAAGTAGCAGAATACACACAAAGCAGTTGATTCTGTTTGCCTTTTTGTATTAACAGTATGTTTTATTTTAAATAGATTTCTTTTACCATGATTAAAATAAATGCAATACATGCTCATTTGAAAAAAATTCAGAGAATGCTGAAAGTTTAAAGGCAAAAGTAAATTATTACTTCTTTTTCTAGCTAATCACTGATCACAATTAGATCTGTATATTCAAAAGAATCCCAATCAAAAGCAAGTTCTTATGTGTACATTGACAAATTAATTCAAAAGTTTATCCAAAGAAGCAAAAGACCCAGAATAGCCTACTCAGTAGTGAAGGAGAGGAAGAAAGTTAGAAAGTTGACATTACCTGCCTTTGAAGCTATATTAACCAAGAAAGCATGGTATTGGTGAAAGAGACAAATAGATCAATGGAATTGAGTGGCAAGCCCAGAAATAAACCCACATATGCACAGTCAACTGATCTTAAACAAAAGAGCAAAGGCAATTCAATGGAGAAGAATAATCTTTTTAACAAATTGTACTGGGCAACTGGACACCACTTGGGAAAATAATGATACAATAATTTAGACATAGACTATGAACCACTCATAAAAATTTACTCAAAATGGGTTGTAGACCTAAATATAAAACATAAAATTATAAAATTTCTAGAAGATAATATAGGAGAAAAAATAGATGACCTTGAGTATGGTAATGACTTTTTTATATATAACATCAAAGGTATCATCCAGAAAAAAAATAACTGATAAGCTAGACTTCATTAAAATTTAAAACTTCTGGCTCGGTGCCTGTGCCTCAGCGGGCTAAGGCGCCAGCCATGTACACCTGAGCTGGCGGGTTCAAATCCAGCCCAGGCCCGCCAAACAACAATGGTGGCTGCAACCAAAAAATGGCCGGGCGTTGTGGCGGGCGCCTGTCGTCCCAGCTACTTGGGAGGCGGAGGCAGGAGACTTGCTTGCACCCAAGAATTGGAGGTTGCTGTGAGCTGTGATGCCATGGCACTCTATCCAGGGTGACAGCTTGAGGCTCTGCCTCAAAAAAACAAATAAATAAATAAAGTAAAATAAAATTTAAAACTTCTGCTTTGTGAAAGATAACGTCAAGAGAAGAAGATAAGCCATGGATTGTGAGAAAGTACTTGTAAGAGAAACATATGATAATCGCTTCTCGGCCTTTTGGCTAAGATCAAGTGTGGAGAAACATATGATAAATGATTGTTATTTAGAATGTACAAAACACTAATAAAACTCAATAATAAGAAAATGAATTACTTGATTAAAAGTGGGCAAAAGATCAGAAGAGACACCTCACCGAAGAAGAAACACAGATGGTCAACAAGCTTATTATGAAATGATGTTCAATATCGTGTTATTAGGGAATTGCAAATTAAATTTTTAATTAAATGAGATATCATTATATACCTTTAGAATGCCCCAAATCTAAAACAATGACAACAGCAAATACTGGTGAGGATGTAGAGTAATGAGAAGTGTCATTTACTACTGATGGGAATACAAAATGGTGGAGAAGACAGTTTGGCAGTTTCTTGCCAGACTAAACTTAGGCTGTATGATCCAGCAGCCAGGATGGATCATATTTATTTGACATTTACCTAAATGAACTGGAAATTCACGTCCATACAAAATCTGCATGTGGATATTTATAGCATAGCAACCAAGATGCCTTTTAGGTAAAGGGATAGACTGTGTTAAATCCACACAATGAAATATTATTCAGTGGTATAAAGACATGACCTATCAAACCATGAAAAGACATGCAGAAAACTTAAATGCATATTACTAAGGGAAAGAAACCAATCTGAAAAGGCTTCATAGGATATTACTCCAACTATATGACCTTTGGCAATAACAAAATGAAATATTGAGACAGTAAAAAGATCAGTGGTTGCCAGAAGTTAAGGGCAGGATAAGGGGTGAGTAGGCAGAAAACAGAATTTTTAGGGCAGTGGAACTATTCTATATAATACTACAGTGGATAAATGTCCTTATGCATTTGTCAAACCCACAGGATGCATAACCAAGAATGAACCCTAATGTAAACTATGGTCTTTGAATAATAATGAGGTACCAATGTATGTTCATCAATTATAAGGAATGTCAATAGTGGGAGACGTTGTGAATGTGTGAGGACAGAGGGCATGTGAGAACTCTCTGTACTTTCTGCTCAATTTTGCTAAGAACCTATAACTGCTCTAAAAATAAAGTTTATTAATTAAGATAACCTTAGTGTGTACATCTCTCTGACTTCTTGATGAAGAGTAATTTGCAAGAAATGAAAAGAAATCACAAAGGTAAAATAATCAAGAGATCTGACTGTACTAAAAAAAAAGATTATATGCATACTTTATTAAAAGTCAAACTACAATGTAAAATAGATACTTGTCCCAAATATCACTCATAATCTAATAATGTTCTTATTATATAAATCAATTTGACAAATGTTTCAAATAAAAAAGACTAAGTTCATGAAAGAAAAATTCGTAGATGAAACATAAATCACTAATGAGCATATGAGAAAATGTTCCACTATCCTTGTGGTGAAAGTGTAAATTAAAATAATGTTGTTTATCACTTATTGAATTAATAAAAATTAAAATAAGTGATAAAACTCAGTGCTAATAAAGGAAAAGAGAGATGGATGCTCATATCCTCTGCGATTTGGATTATGTAGCAATAAATATTTTCTGAAAATCAATTTGACAAGATGGCAATATGCATAATGACCCTTAAAGATATTCCTACTTTTAACCCACTCACTTTGCCTCTAGAAATCTGCTCCACAGCAGTTATCAGAAATATAGAAAACACTCACTTATTAAGATTATTCTCATAGCATTATTTGTAAGTGTTTAAAAAAAAACAAAATTAGATTATGCTGTATAGTTTGAAAATAATCCAGTAATTAAAATGTATGTTTCTAGTGGTCTTATAAAATGTCCCTAATATAATATTTAGAAAAATTATTTTAGAGAAAAATTTTAAATGCTCACATGAAAATGTATATAGAAAACAATGATATTTTAAGATGACATAATTATCTACCTAGAAATACAAAGAAAATTAATAGGAAAATAGAACCAGAGAGCATAATGCCTAAATGAAAACAAATCCAGAAAATATATATATACTTGTGTGTATAATATATATGTATATATATATATATCAGCTATAACAAAGTAGAAAATTTAACAAAAAATAGAACAAAGTCTCATGCTCAGAAGTTAAAAACTAACACAAAAGATAGATTTTTATATTCTGTTTCACCAAAGAAATGATAAAATTAATATAAAAGATAAATAAAAACTAGAAAATATATTTGAAAACTTAGACAAAGACTTCCTACTTATAAAACTATATAACAAGTTATAACATCAGTAAGAAAAAGGACAGATGCCTCAAATGAAAAAACAAAAAAGAAGCGAAGTG
This sequence comes from Perodicticus potto, assembly GCA_963574655.1. Taxonomy (NCBI): domain Eukaryota; kingdom Metazoa; phylum Chordata; class Mammalia; order Primates; family Lorisidae; genus Perodicticus; species Perodicticus potto. The sequence goes on from CAUYRH010023271.1 coordinate 33,033, forward strand.
TGGTGGGGTGTACCTCTAGCCTCACCTACTCAGGAGGCTGGGGTAGGGGGATTGCTTGAGTCTAGGAATTCAAGGCCAGCCTGGGCAGCATAGTGAATCTTCATTTTTAATTGAGAAAAAGAAATGCAAAAAACCCCCCATAAAATATGAAAAATAATTTACTAAAAGAAAAGTGAAGATGATTAATAAAAATATAAACATTTGTTCATCATCAAAAAAATTAAAAAAACAAACTAGAAAAATCAAAATGAAATTTTTTATGTCTATTAGATTGGCACTAGTTAGGGCACTGATTAAGTCTATAGAGTACAAGCTTATGTTTACTTTCTGATCACTTGATGGAAAATAAATAGTAATAAAAATATTAGACACCTCTTATAATCCACTTCATATTTACTAGATCTAACGTAGAAATGGCACCATCCAAACAGATACAGGGACAAAGGAATTAATATCCCATGTGTAAACCATGACCAACAGAAGATAGAAAACATATATATATATATATATATATATATATATATATATATATATATTTTTTTTTTTTTTTTTTTTTTTTTTTGAGACCGAGTCTCACTGGTCACCCTCAGTAGCATGTCATGGAGTCACAGCACACAGCCAACTCTTGGGCTTAAGTGATTCTCTTGCGTCAGCCTCCCAAGTAGCTGGGACTATAGACGCCTGCCACAAAGCCCAGCTGTTTTTGTTGTTGCAGTTGTCATCATTGTTTTCACTGGCCCCTGCTGGGTTCGAACCCACCAGCCTCAGGGGATGTGGCCGGTGCCCTACCCACTGAGATATGGGCACTGCCAGAATCAACATATAAATAACTCTGCCTTCTGTCCTTTTCCTGAGACATTTATGGTGCCTTTTAGAATGTGATTTCTTCAAAGGAGTAGGGCACCAGCCCCATATACCACAGGTAGCGGGTTCAAACCCAGCCCCAGCCAAAACTGCAAAACAATAAATAAATAAAAATAAAGAAAAAAAAAATAAAATGGACAACATAAAACTATAGAATGTAATTATACAAGACTCAACAACCAATCTTGCTTGATAATGAGTAGTGGTCAGCTCAGTAAATCATCCTTTCTTTGATTCTCCTGCCATCTTAGCCTTATTTCCCTTTTCCTGTCATTTCCCCTCCAGGATTAGACTAACTTAAAAAGTTATGGCACAAAAGTCTTTGCCTTATACATTGTTATCTGAGGGGTTCAAAGCTAAAAGAAAAGTGGAAATTCTAAATATCCATCAATAGAAATTTAAATTATGCAGAACTTAAAAATGATGAGATGGGTTCATTTGTATTGATATGTGTGGCAGATTAGATTTTCCAGTAATAGTCTAGCAATATTTCTGGTCTCACATTCTCTTTCAGAATCTTACTACTTCTCCATTAAAAGTTGGAGTCTACTGTTTACTTCCTATATCCTTGAACCTGGGGAGGCTTTTGTGAGTGGCCTACCAAAGAAATCCAGGAAGACGGATACAGCATGACTTTTGATGTGATATGATAAAAGATGTTACTGCTTCCACTTGATTCTGTCTCTCTCTCTCAGGACACTTGTCTTTTTAACACAGACACCATTTCATAAGAAAATTATTATATCAGAAACTGTTAAGGGTCTGAGATTTTATTTTACTTACAAGTAAACAGTTTAGACTCCACAGTAGTGATAGATGCATGGATGGTTGGATGAATGAATAGATGTGAAAGTAATCTGTTTACTTTAGCAGAAAAACACCCAAGAATTCTTGACTAGAGTATCGCTCAGCCAAGATGACTCCTGGTCATTCTCACAGAGGGCAATTTCATGAAGTTTCAATGAGAAATCATTAGACATCTCCCATACAGTCCTAAATTGGCTCCTGCTATACGTTTAACACTCTTTAAAAAATCATTTAAGGGTACTCATTTTTCTTTAGTTAAATACATGTAATATAAAAATGACTGCATTGACATAGTCAAATTTCTCAAATCCCATGAAAATAATTAATCTAGCCAAATGAATGACATTAAAGAATTGATAGGCTAGCACACTAATGTTTCCATATTAATAGTTTAAAAAACAAATCTAACTTACAGATTCTGAAAATGAATACATGAGAATCAGCTAAAAGGGGTTTTGATCACATTATTAGAAATCAAATTATATATCACCATCTTGAAATAAAATAGTTCACTTGTATCTGTATTAATTGCCTGCTTGTTCACCTGTCTTCTACTACACTACAATGTTCTAGAAGTCAGGGACTGTCCACATGTAGCTTTGTAACCATTGTTCCTCAATTTATGCCTAATATATAGCAAATGTCAAATAAATATTTGATTTTTAATAAAGAGAAAAGGAAATGAGGTTCCTAAAGTTGAGTGCTGTTTTATTCTAAAGAATAGAATTGTCATATATTTCTAAACCCATGTTAATAATAAAATCCATGAGGCCAGTTCCATCACCACTTAAGGAAGCACAACTCAAAAATATGTAGTCAATTTTAAAATATGACTAAGAAGATAGTAGACCTAGTACTACGAAGAATCAAGGGCAAAGAAAATTTAGGAAAAAATTTATCTTACGTGATTACTAAGGTTTCTGTCCAAGAAAAGATAGTTTCTAATATAAAAACAGACATTGGGTAATTGAAAATACATAAGCTAAAGCTCTGCATTTGGATACTTGGGTCTTTTCTGTTGGACTAAAAAATTTAGGATCATAGAGATGATCTTAACCCTAAATGCCTATAGGATGAAATAATAGTACAACGTAGTGTAAAATGTAATATATTCTGTTTTAGAAACTGAATTTTTTGGTTCCACCTCCACCACTGCCAATTGTTTGGCCCCAGGGAAGTCAGCAAGGACTTCATTTCATAAGGTTGATGTGCAGGATGAATTTAAAGGTCTTCCAAATATCTCTGATTCTTTACTAGAAGAAGTGACCCAACAAAGGAAAGGAGGGAATTCTTCATGATCTTAACAGAGAGTACTTAGTATAAGTACCCTTAGCCATCTGTCAGTTTATTCAATGTGAATGACATTTCTATTTTCCCAATCCAAATTTGTCCGTCCTCTTTCTTTTAAAACTCTGCCACAATTCATCTTCTCTGAGATTTCTTGCCAAACATATCTTACCTTTATTTGATCACTATAATTAGTCCCACAATACTTCAATTAGAATTGCCACTCCTTAAACTTAAAATTAGACATGTACTTGTCAATCTACATATCTTAATTTATATATGGGCACTAATCTGGGCAATCTCCTTACAAATTACACTTCATATAAGACACTAACTAATCAATCTACTCAATGCTCAAACCATTATATGATAAAGTCCAAAGTGGAAAACTGTATGCTTATAGTTAAATAAGTTTAATAAAAAGTTTGAAAATAGGCAAAGTTTCAATTTGCTTTTTCCATTTCCTTTTATAGGCTTTAAACTATTCATCCACTACAACAATCATTCTTCTGACCTAATAATATACTTTCTTCCCCAACCCACCAAATTTATAGAGTTTTCAATAAAAAGTCAAAACCATATCAGAACTATTATTTAACTACACATCAAGTGTATGATGAGATAGTAGGCAAAAGGCATTTTAAAGAATGTAGTCTATTATTTTTAAGGCAAAGAGTCCTCTTTGTGTCACACTTAAAAAAAATCTGCAGCTAAAGGCATTCCTCCCTCTAATTCACCTTCCCTGACCCCAACTTGGGAAGTCCCCCATCCTGTTATCTTGTCTTCTTCTACTGTTAAAGTTATAAGCCTTGATTCCTGCATACATCATTCACGAGTAAAATCCTGGAACCCTCCATCTTCTACCGAGGCAGGCAATGAAGACAGCCAACCACAGACCACCTACACTTGTGAGCCAAAAGAGAGTTTGAAGTTATTATTTAGGAAACAGCAAGAAACATCCTAATATGGTTTTCTTTTAGCATCACTGAATAAGTGCTTCTGACCTGATGCTGTTCTACCTTTCCCTATTACTGTTTACACTAATCAGATTTATGTTTTCCAGAAAGGTCATCAAGCCACACGCAATAAAGATGGTCCCAGTCCATGAACCCCTGTATCACTCTCCCTCTGGAGAAACCCTAACTGCCCCCTTCTATCATCACCCGATTCAGCAGGAAGCAGTTAG
>CAUYRH010023272.1:0-11309 GCA_963574655.1 Perodicticus potto
CGCCCATGTGTTCTTTTACCCCTTTCCTCCATACTTGTTTCCTCCCATCAGCACTATTCATGTTTTCCTTTCTTTAAAAGCAAGAGGCTGGGCACAGTGGCTCACACTTGTAATCTTAGCACTGGGAGGCCGAGACAAGAGGATTGGTTGAACTCAGGAGTTCCAGACCAGCCTGAGCAAGAGCAAGACCCCATCTCTACTAAAAAAAGAAAACATTATCCAGGTGTGGTGGCACATGCCTGTAGTTCCAGCTACTTAGGAGGCTGAGGCAGGAGGATCACTTGAGCCCGGGACTTTGAGGTTTTAGTGAGCTATGATGATGCCACTGCACTCTATTTAGGGGGACAGAGCAAGACTTTCTCAAATAGAGGGAAACAGTATCCTTTATTTTGCATCCCTTCAAACAGCTGTTTTCACTCTCATCTTCAAAGCCAAGCAGCTTGGGACTATGTTTTCACCTTCACCTCACCTGGGATACTTACGGCCTTACTCTAAGTAGCTTCCGGCTCAGTGCCTGTGGCTCAACGGGCTAAGGCACCAGCCACGTACACCTGAGCTGGCGGGTTCGAATCCAGCCCGGGCCCGCCAAACAACAATGATGGCTGCAACCAAACAAAAAAAAAAAAAAAATGGCCGGGTGTTGTGGCGGGCGCCTATAGTCCCAGCTACTTGGGAGGCAGAGGCAAGAGACTCGCTTGAGCCCAGGAATTGGAGGTTGCTGTGAGCTGTGATGCCACAGCACTCTACCCGGGGTGACAGCTTGAGGCTCTGTCTCAAAAAAAAAAAAAGTAGCTTCCATTCCACCACTTCACTGGAAGCAACCCAGCCACTAGTAACCATTTTGTTGTCAAATCTGTGAAATAGTTGATCTTCCCTGTACTTGATGGTTCCACCGCATTTGACATTCTTCTCTTGGCTATTTTAACACCATTCTACCACAGTTTCTCATTCTTTGTGGCCACATTGCTCTCTTCTAAGCTCTTCCAAAATGTTGGCTTTTCTCATATTTCTGTATTCTGCTGGTATTTCTGACCAGCAGCTCTTTGAACAAAATGAGGCTTTGAATCGCATCTCTGAAAGTTTCCCAGGTCTCTATTGCAGGCCCAGTTGGCCTTCCAGCTGTATATGGAATTCTTTATTAGAATGTCCCCAGATGACTCAAATTCCTCCTAAAATCTGTTTCTTCCCCTATGTCCCCTGCCTCTGGGAAAGCATAGCCATTCATGGGGTTGCCCAAGCCAGACTGAGTATCATCCTTGCTTCTTTACCCTCACCTTTCCAATCTAATTGATTAGTTTTAGCCTGTCTTCCCTCACTGGGTTTAGAGCAGTGGTTCTCAACCTTTAATACAGTTCCTGTGGGTCATGACCCACAGGTTGAGAACTAGAGAGTTGTTCATTTCTCCTTATCCCAGCTGTTCCTTTGGATGTGTTTTACTGGCATCTTTCTTCAGTCTTGACACTAGTTGATGGGATTTTTCACAGCCCTCTTGCAGGTATGTCCTGGGAGTCTCTGGTCATGCAGACTGTGACAGCTTTTACAAGGGAGCATGGCTGTCAACTTTTCCACCTGAGAATTGCCTTGAAAAATGAGTGAACAATATAGGTAGACATTTTAGGAGTATTGGGGTCCTCTGATCCTTTATATGTGTTATTCCCTATAGGCTTGTTAGATGGTGTCATGATATTGCCTTCAAGGAAGCCACAATCCAGTTAGTTTTTGTTTTTGTTTTTGGTTTTTTTTTTGGTGGAGATAGAGTCTCACTTTATCGCCCTTGGCAGAGTGCCGTGGCGTCACAGCTCACAGCAACCTTCAACTCCTGGGCTTAGGCGATTCTCTTGCCTCAGCCTCCCGAGTAGCTGGAACTACAGGCACCTGCCACAATGCCCGGCTATTTTTCTATTTTGCAGTTCGGCCCAGGCTGGGTTTGAACCCGCCACCTTCAGTATATGGGGCTGGCGCCCTACTGGATGAGCCACAGGCACCGCCCCTGTAGTTAGTTTTTTTATTATTTTATTTATTTATTTATTTGCAGTTTTTGGCAGGGGCTGGGTTTGAACCTGCCACCTCTGGCATATGGGACCAGTGCCCTACTCCTTTGAGCCACAGGTGCTGCCCCTGTAGTTAGTTTTTTAATAGAGTAGGTTTTTAGTCCAGGAAACAGTCAATAAGATTTAATTTAAATTTTTTTCTATTTTTTCTGACTATAAAATATTTGTATTCATTGTAGAAATCTCAAAATCTAAAAGGACATAAATTTTAGAAATTATCACCTGTAATCCTTCATCTTACCTAATGGCTGCCATTATCAGTATTTCCATCCCATCATGTTATATGCTATATGAACTGTATATACCTATGATTGAGCATCCCAAAATCTGAAATGCTTTAAAATTCATAACTTCTTGAGTACCAACATGATACTCCCAAAGAAATGTTCATTGGAACATTGTGGATTTCGGACTTTTTGGATTTGAGATAGTCAACTGGTAATGTGAATACGTGTAGAATCTCTATAAGTTGATCATCCAAGAGACTATAATCTGGTAATCATATGGGTTGGTCAACATAAGGAACCAGGCATACTGTACTAATACAAACATGTGCTGCATGTTTAGTCTAGGAAAACACTAAATTAGGTCATCTTAAGGAGGTGATCAACTATGGAAGTTCTTCTATATTCCAAAGTCCAAAGTCTGAAACGCTTCTGGTCCCAAGCATTTCGGATAAAGGATACTCAACCTGTGTGTGTATATATATACGTGTGTGTGTACATACCACGTATGTGTTTGTATATATAGATATAATTCAGAGGATATTCTATATGTAGTTGTGTATTCTCCTTTTTTTTCTGAAACGCATCTCTTAAGGATTTTTCTAGGTTATAAAGGTATTTTTGGAAGACGTTTTAATTAATTAATTTATTTTTTATTGTTTTTTTTTGAGACCAGAGCCTCAAGCTGTCGCCCTGGGTAGAATGCTGTGGCATCGCAACTCACAGCAACTTCCAATTCCTGGGCTCAAGCGAGTCTCCTGCGTCTGCCTCCCAAGTAGCTGGAACTACAGGCACCCGCCACAACACCTGGCCATTTTTTGGTTGCAGCTGTCATTGTTGTTTGGCGGGCCCGGGCTGGATTCGAACCCGCCAGCTCAGGTGTATGTGGCTGGCGCCTTAGCCCGTTGAGCCACAGGCACCGAGCCTGGAAGACATTTTAAATGGTCGCACGACAGTCTTAGTATAATTTCTTTAACTATTCTTCATTTCATTTTTGAGAAAAGTTGCCTTTTTTTAATTCTCAGGACTAGTTCTATGATGACTATTTTAATCCAAGGAACTTTTGGTTCTTCATGTGAGAGAATATTCAGGTGAAAAAATTTCCACCTGTGATCCTTTTGTAGTTCATAAGCGTGATGATTGGGTTTTCATGCGCATGCGTGAGATGTGCCTCCCACAAATTTTGTTACGTTGTTGGCACGTTACCTGTCTGATGTGAAAAATAAAAATTAAAAAAAAAAAAATTTCCACCTGACTTTGCATAACACAGTGCAAATTTATACCACAAAATAGCTGATATTTGATAGCAGGATTAATCTGCTTAGTACAAAAAAGTTGTATATTTAGCCTGAGTATTCATGATTATTGGCTTCTTTGTGATCATGCATTAGAAATGGGTAGAAAATATTTTATTATATTTTTTCTTAGGTGGTTCGAGGACACTATAAAGGTCAGCAAATTGGCAAGGTAGTCCAGGTGTACAGAAAGAAATACGTCATCTACATTGAGCGGGTGCAGCGTGAGAAGGCTAATGGCACAACTGTCCACGTGGGCATTCACCCAAGCAAGGTATTGAACTGAGTGGTGGTAGCAGCCATATAGTGTAGTAATCTGTTAGGGTTTGGTACTGTCTGCATGGGTGGCCCACATCAGGACTTCCAGAGGTAGGCCAAACGGGCTCGATTGGTTTGGTGGCTTAGTGATGTCATCAAGGATCCAGATTCTCTTGTCTGTTTTGCCATCCTTGATGATAGCTCTGTCTTCAAGCTGGTAGCAGGATGCCTCCAAATGTTTAAGGCATTGCTTCTCCACTGTACAGGGTGTCCATAAAGTTCATGTGCAATTTAAAATAGTTGTGTTTTTTTAATGGTTATCTGTTTTATGCACATGAACTTTGTGGATATCCTGTATAATATTCAGAGAGAGAAAAGAGACCATCTTGCCAGCTCAGGGATGATGGACAAATTTTCCCAGCCCAAATAATATTTGATATACTTAAATATTGACATTTTCTCTTGAGATCCCCAGGAGTTAGTAGGTGGGAAGTTGAATAACAGAAGAGGAAACCCAAATTGCTGTTGCCAAGGGACACTTCACTGTGTGGGATGATTGTGGTTATAAGTCCTTTTTCATTTGTGACCAACCTGGGCAACATAGCAAAACCTCCATTGCTACAAAAACTTAAAAACTAGCCAGGTGTATTAGTCGGGCACTGTGGCAGGTGCCTGTAGTCTCAGCTATTTGGGAGGCTGAGGTAAGAGGATCACATAAGCCCAAGAGTTTGAGGTTGCTGTGAGCTAAGACGCCACAGCACTCTGCTCAAAACTGCATAGCAAGACTATGTCCCCCCCGCCAAAAAGACTAGCCAGTGTGGTGGTGTGTGCTTGTAGTCCCAGCTACTCTAGAGGCTGAAGTAGGAAGATAATGAGTCCAGGAGTTTGCGGTAACAGTGGTCTATGATCATGTCATTGCATTCCAGCCCAGGCAACAGAGCAAGACCCTGTCACTTTAAAAAAAAAAAAAGGCCTCTCCCACTCATAAAATAAGTAAATAAAATAAATACCTATTTTCTCACTTCTAATAGGTGGTTATCACCAGGCTAAAACTGGACAAAGATCGGAAAAAAATTCTTGAACGCAAAGCCAAGTCTCGACAAGTTGGAAAAGAGAAAGGCAAATACAAGGAAGAACTTATTGAGAAAATGCAGGAATGAATGTAATCTTTTCTGCAGCCATGGTTTAGCTAGTTTTTAGCCTAATGTGTATTTGGAACTTTTCAAAATGTACCTGAAATATTCCATTTCCTTCCTGTTTTGTTATTGACCTGTGGCTCTATAAATCTACTCTTGCAATTTTGATTAAAAATTTTATGAATAAAAATTGGAAATACTTCTTAATTCCAAATAAAATCCATCTTGTTATCTGTTCCTCTTTGCCAGTCCTTTGTGTTGAATGTGTGGAGCAGCAAAATGGTGGTGGCTTAAAGAGGCCCTGCTTTGCTGACCCCTGGTCCGGTGCTGTGGAAAGAGCAGGGCTCCAGGCCCTAATGCAGGGGTTTGCCCCAATCAGTCATGGACATGGAGTGGCGTATTCAAGGGCCCCACTGAGGGTGTGCTGCTGCTTCTCACTCATGTCTCTCGGGCCTGACAGAGTGCTCTGTGGTCTCCTGACTTGTATTTCCTCAGCTTTCTCGTTCACAAACCAAACCAAATCATCTGCAGCACTCCTACCTGGCTCCTGCTCTCCAAATCCTGACTTCGCAAGTGCTGTCCCCATGTGACTAAAGTGCCCTTTTCTTCTGGAGCTAACTGAGAAAAGCATGCGTACAAGATTTGACTCACAGACTGATTTTGTTTGTCCTTGTATTTGTATAATATAAAAAAATCCAACATTTGATTCTGCCTATAGCTCAGTGGCTAGAGTGCCAGCCACAAACACTGGAGCCAGCGGGTTCCAACCTGGCCCGGGCCTGCCAAACTACAATGCTAACTACAACTATTAAAATAGCTGGGCGTTGTGGCTGGCACCTGTACATAGTCCCAGCTACACGAGAGGCTGAGGCAAAAGAATCGTGTAACCCCAAGAGTTTGAGGTTGCTGTGAGCTGAAACGGCACAGCACTCTACTTAGGGTGACATAGACTCTGTCTCAAAAAAAAAAAAAAAAGAAAATCGAACATTTAAAATCTGGGAGACTTCACATAGAGCCACCTACTTCACCTGGCTGCCAGAGGCTGGCTGCTCCCTATTTCACCTGCTGCAATCCTGTACTTGACATCTGAGTTTCAGGTCTGGATTCTTTTTTTTTTTTTTTTTTTTGTAGAGATAGTCTCACTTAATCGCCCTTGGTAGAGTGCCGTGGCGTTACACAGCTCACAGCAACCTCCAACTCCTGGGCTTAGGCGATTCTCTTGTCTAAGCCTCCAGAGTAGCTGGGACTACAGGCACCCACTACAACTCCCAGCTATTTTTTGGTTGCAGTTTGGTCAGGGCTGGGTTTGAACCCGCCACCCTTGGTATATGGGGCCAGCGCCCTACCTGGTAGACAGGCGCCACCCTGTCTTCTCATTCTTAAAGATCATTACAGGGCCACATCTAAAATCTGCTCCTGTGCAAAAATAATTATGATTAAATTGTTATATGGCCTTTTATGTCTTTCCAGTAACAGCTTAAATGTTGATTGAATCAGGGTTTTCCATTTTAACTGATAAAGTGAATTAAGCTTAACTGTCCAAATCATAGCTTAAAAGATAAAGTCAAGATTTGAATGAACCTGGACTTGGTGGCATCAAAGGCCATTCACTTCCCTCTTCAGCTAGTTGTCTCTAGTATTCTGTTACTCTCTCAGCCTTACATTGGAGTCTTGATAAGGGACTAGACATTTGTATGGAACAGACAGGGACCTACGTTTGTAGCAGTAATGCTGCTTAGTGGGAAAAGCATCACTAGCCATCAGGTCTAATCCCAGCTCTGCCACTGGGTGGTCCTCAACCTGTGAGCAAAGTTGTCATCTCTGGGCTTCTATTTTCTCAGTAGTAAAACATGATAATACCTATTCTCCCTATTTCATTAAAAATGTGAAGATAAGATGGTAAGATCAAATGGGATATTTCTGAGTATACTTTTTTTCTATTTCTGAGTATACTTTAAAACCTGTGAGTATGTATACAAATGTATTCAGTTTATTTGTATGAATATTTTCGATTCTGACATGGACTGTGCTCAAAGAGGCAATGACTTTTCACAAAATATCAACTCATGAAACAAAACTTAAGATGTGTTTTCTCACTTGGCACCAAGTTAAGGGTAGGCAGAATGATTCTGTCCTGGAGGCTCTGGAGTCAAAAAAATCTGGATTCAAATCTTGTTTTTGTTTTTGGGAAGTCACTTTTATGGCTGTTTTCCTACATGTGTAAGAAGCTAAAAATGCTTATCTTCCATATTGTGAAAATTGAAGTAGTAGTCCACTAGACTTACGGGCTCTTTGGTGCTTGCTAATATGAGTCCATACCCCCTTCCCTAGAGATTCTGTGATATAGTAGGTCCAAAGTGAGATGTGTATATTTCTCACATGGTCATTGTGTAATTCATATAACTGGGTAAGTTTAGAAAACTAGATTAGGATCTATGTAAAGTATATGCACAGCATCTAAAATAGAGTAGGTACCCACCCTACAGAAGCTGTTTAATTATTCACTTGCGGAGGTTAGCCAGTAAACTCTGTAGTTTGTATTTTCCAATGAGTTTTGTCTTTATTCCCAACCAACACATCTTCTAGGACTCCAAAAGTTGCATAGAAGTCCGAGTTCATCCTAGATTAAACTAGATCCTTAATGTGTATTCTAATACCTGGTCTGATTTCTAGGCTCCAGCTATTACTTTCATCAGTAAATTTAATGATATCTGTGAAGAGACAGAGTTGGCTTTTTTTTAGAGACAGATTCTCACTTTGTTGCCCTTGGTTAGAGTGCTGCAGTGTCACAGCTCACAGCAATCTCCAGCTCTTGGGCTTAGACAATTCTCTTGCCTCAGCCTCCTGAGTAGCTGGGACTACAGGCACCTGCTACAATGCCTGGCTATTTTTTTGTTGCAGTTTGGCCGGGGCTGGGTTTGAACCCACCACTCTTGGTATATGGGATCAGCACCCTACTCTCTGAGCCACAGGCACTGCCCCAGAGTTGGCTTGTTTTCAGCAACATAGTCTCTCTTTTTTTTTTTTTTTTTTTTTTAGAGACAGTTTCACTTTGTCACCCTCGGTAGATGCTGTGACATCATTTCTCACGGCAACCTCCACCTCCTGAGCTTAGGTGATTCTCTTGCCTTGCCTCCTGAGTAGCCCACCACAACTCAGCAACATATTCTAATACAAATGATAGATAAGAGCTGTAATCCTGGCTCGGCACCCGTAGAATAAGAGGTTATGGTGCCAGCTACATACACTGAAGTTGGCAGGTTTGAACCCAGACTGGTCCTGCTGAACAACAATTGAATTTAATCAGGGTTTTCCATTTTAACTGATAAAGTTATAGTTTACAGCTGGGTGTTGTGGCGGGTGCTTGTAGTCCCAGCTACTTGGGAGGCTGAGGCAAGAGAATTACTTAAGCCTAAGAGTTTGAGGTTGCTGTGAGCTGTGATGTCACAGAGCTCTACAAGGGCAACATAGTGAGACTCTTGTCTCACAAAAAAAAGAAAAAGAAAAAAAGAGCTGTAACCCTCCCACAGGTATCTATCTGAATCACACCAGACTGCTTATGCTGGGCCAAGTGAATAATAGCGTAAGATCAAGAAACTTGGCCTCTTGGGTGACGCCTGTGGTCCAGCGAATAGGGCGCCAGCCCCACATACCGAGGTGGCGGGTTCAAACCCGGCCCCGGCCAAACTGCATCAAAAAATAGCCACGCGTTGTGGCGGGCGCTTATAGTCCCAGCTGCTCGGGAGGTTGAGGCAAGAGAATTGCCTAAGCCCAGGAGTTGGAGGTTGCTGTGAGCTGTGATTCCATAGCACTCTACCAAGGGTGACAAAGTGAGACTCTGTCTCTACCAAAAAAAGAAGAAAGAAAGAAACTGGACTTCTGGCTTGTCTCCTGTAGCTCAGTGAGTAGGGCACTGGCCACATACTCTGGGATTGGCAAGTTCTAGCCCAGCCTCGGCCTGCTAAACATCGACAACTGCAACCAAAAAATAGCTGGCTGTTGTGGTGGGCGCCTGTAGTCCCAGCTACTCAGAAGGCTGAGGCAAGAGAATTGCTTAAGCCCAAGTGTTTGAGGTTGCTGTGAGCTATAACGCCATGGCACTCCACCGAGGGCGACATAGTGAGACTGTCTCAAAAAAAAAAAAAAAAAAAGAAAAGAAAAGAAAAGAAACTTGGCCTCTGGCTCAGTGCCTGTTCCTCAGTGGTTAGGGCACTAGCCACATGCACTGGGGCTGGTGGGTTTGAACCTGGCCAGGGCCTGCTAAACAACAATGACAACAATAACAGAAAAATAGCCGGGCCTTATAGCAGGTGCTTGTATTCAGATAACTGCTTCTAAATGTCTGCTTTCATAATGAATTCAGGCATGAGATGTTCAGCCACAGAGCTTTAGATATGAGTTTGGTAGCCAAGTAATAATACCATGGAATATGGTAATATATTCCATGGAATATGAACCAGGTAGATCTCTACTTACCAAGGTTCCACCATCCTGTACTGATGCTACAGACTTTAAGTAGTTCTTATTTGGTTTTGACTTGGGTCTTAGTTCTTTTTTTTTTTTTTTTTTTTGTAGAGACAGAGTCTCACTTTATCATCTTCGGTGGGGTGCCGTGGCGTCACACAGCTCACAGCAACCTCCAACTCCTGGGCTTAGGCGATTCTCTTGCCTCAGCCTCCCAAGTAGCTGGGACTATAGGCGCCTGCCACAAAGTTTTTCTATTTTTTAGTAGAGATGGGGGTCTCAATTTTTTTGCTGGTCTTGAACTCATGAGCTCAAGCAATCTACCTGTCTTGGCCTCCCAGAGTGCTAGGATTATAGGTGTGAGCCTGCATTTCTATTTTTTTTTTTTTTTTTTGTTGTTGTTGTTGTTTTTTATTGTTGGGGATTCATTGAGGGTACAAGAAACCATGTTACACTAGTTGCATTTGTTGGGTAAAGTACCTCTTACAATCATTTCTATTTTTATGTAAGGGATGGACTTAGGAAAGAGGAGCTCCTACCCAGTTTCACAGTACTGCTTTAGTCACTGTTGCCCATGGTTGCCTCTGAGGCTTTTCCTCTAGTGGTGTTTCTCAAATTTTTAATCTGAAGACCTATTTACACATTTAAAAATTATTCAGAACCCAAGGGACTTGCATTTATGTAGGTCATAGTTATTGATATTTGCCATATTGGAAATTAAAACAGGCTGGATATGGTGGTGTGTACACCCAGCTGCTCAGAAGGCTAAGGCAGGAGGATTGCTTGAATCCAGGAGTTCCAGACCAGCCTGGGCAACACAGTGAGACCCCATCTCTAAAAAATAAAATAAAATAAGAAATTAAAAGCGCTGGGCACAGTGGCTTATGCCTATATTCCTAGCACTTTGGGAGGCCAAGGCAGGCAGATTACCTGAGCTCACAGGTTCAAGACCAGCCTGAGCCAGAACACGACCCCATCTCTAAAAATAGCTGGGTGTTGCAGTGGGTGCCTATAGTCCCAGCTGCTTGGGGAAGCTGAGGCAAGAGAATCGCTTGAGCCCAAGAGTTTGAGGTTGCTGTGAGCTATGGCGCCACAGCACCCTATCAGGGTGACAAAGTAAGGTTCTGTCTCAAAAAAAAAAAAAAAAGAAAGAAAAAAAAAGAAAAAATTAAAACATAAAATTTTAACCTGTTTATTTTAAATTCATTTTAAAAGCAATACCAAACCTATGGCATGTTAACATAACCATCATTTTTATAGGAATAACTATATTTTCCAAAACAAACAAAAAATATGGTAAGAAGAGTGGCATTGTATTACATTTTGTCAAAATTCCTTAATGTCAGGCTTGATACAAGACAAATGAATTTTCAGAATGCTTCTGTATTCAATCTATTGGGATAGTGTTTTGGATGAAGTATAGAAAGAAAATTCAGACTCATACAGATTCAGTTGGAAAAGACCTGCTGGGAGAATCTCAGGGACTCCCCCGGGGTCCTTGGCCCACACTCCTCAGAGTCCAGATTTATTTCCTGAAGACTTAAAGCACCTTGAAGGCAGAGAATATTTCTTCATTTGGTGGGTCACTGACTGAACAGTTCTCATTAGAACAGCGTGATAAAATGTTTTTGACAGATTGACTGATAGAGGGAGCTATTGGCCAATAATAGCCCAAAGATACTAACTTTCCTCATTCACAGAGGAGGAATTTGACAGATTCAGTCAGAATTAGTGCTGAAGAAGGGGAGGGAGAGGGTGGGGGGAGAGATGATAAAGGGTGAGATCACACTTGTGGTGCATATGTGAAGGGACAGGAGAAATCTTCTAAATACGGATCAAAATTGTTTTCACATAGTAAATGAGAAAATATCATGAATGTTA
>CAUYRH010023274.1:0-45018 GCA_963574655.1 Perodicticus potto
GGCGCCCGCCACAACGCCCGGCCATTTTTTGGTTGCAGCCACCATTGTTGTTTGGTGGGCCCGGGCTGGATTCGAACCCGCCAGCTCAGGTGTACATGGCTGGCGCCTTAGCCCGTTGAGCCACAGGCGCCGAGCCAACACACACATTTTCTCTCTCTCTCTCTCTAAAATTGTTTTCTCTATATCAGGCCAAAAAATGGGCTTTTGCCCCAGCAGCTTATTTAGCTGTTACAGAAGCGTTAACTATCATGTACCTACGAACACAGCACACGATGCAGCAGCACCTCTGTAGTTGACCACCTCCCTATGTTGACCTTCTACTTAAACTTGACCTGATTTTCACAGACCAGACATGCACCACGTGTACGTGTCGTACAGTAGGCCTAGTTCCTCATGTTGACCAGTTCGTTTCAGTCCGTTTGGTGGTCCACTTACACAGGTTCTCCTGTGTTCTGTGTGAGACAGTAGTTTTAGCACTGACCACTAAGCCTGATTTACCAGTCAGACGGGTCATTTAGAGCCAAAGGGGATGTGACTCTGTTTGCTGGCTGTCCTGTATAAAGGAACCTCCCTTAATGTTGTGGGGCTTCGTGAGAATGGGGTTTGTTTTCCTCTTTCCTTTTTTTAAGGCAGAGTGAGATCAATTTCCTATACTGTCTTGGCACTCTGATTCTCACAGGAAGAAGTCTGGAGCAGGTGGTAGTTCACTAATTTCTGATTTCACACAACGTGAATTCTTTTCCTACTTGTTTTAATTTTTATTTTCTTACTAGACGATCTGTCTTACAGCTTTCAGCAGTGTTCCTCCACCTGTGGTTTTCCAGTTTCTCTGCTTCTCTTATTTCTCCCTTCTGTCTGCCCTAAAGTTTCCTGAACAGCTTAGGTACAGAATAAATTTAAGAAAGCTTCTGTGGCGAATGCATGAAAGTCCAGGTTTTATTATGCCATATTTTTGTAATGAGACTATACTTTCAATCCATGCCCAAATTCATTCCTATCAAAATGAAATTGGTGGTTCGGCGCCCATGCCCAGTGCTTAGGGTGCCAGCCACGTACACTGGGGCTGGTAAGTTCGAACCCGACCCAGGCCTGCTAAACAACAATGACAACTGCAACAAAAACAATAAGCAGGTGTTTTGGTGGGTTCCTGTAATCCCAGCTCCCAGCTACTTGGGAGGCTGAGGCAAGAGAATCACTTAAGCCCAGGAGTTGGAGGTTGCAGTGAACTGTGACACCATGGCACTCTACCAAGGGTGACATAGTGAGACTCTGTCTCGGAAAAAAAAAAAATTGCTACACTTTATTATGATTTTTAAGAGACTTTGTGGCCAGGCAGTGGTAGCTCAGACCTATAATCCCAGCACTTTGAGAGGTCAAGGCAGGAACATCACTTGAGGCCAGGAGTTTGAGACCAGCCAGAAAAACATGGTGAGACCTCATTTCCGCAAGAAATAGAAAAATTAGCCCCAGTGTTGGCACATGTCTGTGGTCCCAGCCACTCGGGAGGCTGAGGTAGGAGGATGGCTTAAGCCAGAAGTTTAACAACACAGTGAGCCGTAGTGATGCCGCTGCACTCGAGGTTGGGCAGTAAAGCGAGACCCTGTCTAAGTAAGTAACTAAATAAATAAGACTTTGTTATATTATTTTCTAAAAACTTCCTAGAGTGAAAATCGTATTAACTAGTACAGTTAACTGAGATTTTATCAGTTTTGCAGGACTTAGAGAACATAGAACTGACTAGCTAAAGTTTAAATACATGTAAATTTGTATGTCGGAGCTGCATGCCTTCCAGCTGTAAAAAGGCGACTGAACCTGTCTCCCTGCAGGAGTCCACCTCTACTATGTCGGTGGGGAGGTATACGCAGAGTGCCTCAGCGACAGCAGCATCTTTGTGCAGAGCCGGAACTGCAACTACCACCACGGGTTTCACCCCACTACTGTTTGCAAGATCCCCAGTGGGTGCAGTTTGAAAATTTTTAACAACCAGGAATTTGCACAGTTACTGGCGCAGTCTGTGAACCACGGTTTCGAGACAGTCTACGAGCTCACAAAGATGTGTACTATACGCATGAGCTTCGTGAAGGTGAGTGAGCTGTGATTCCTCTAGTTAGGGCTTCACATATTTTCTCTGTGTTGTTTTGAAATACATATAGCAAATATGTATTGCAACCTGTATCTTCTTCAGAATGTGTCTACATCATATCATTAGCTGACTTACTGTATGCGAACTTCAGAACTTTTATAAGAATGTCAGTTATTAGCCGTGGCAGGCGCCTGTAGTCCCAGCTACTTGGGAGGCTGAGGACAGAGAAGCGCCTAAGCCCAGGAGTTGGAGGTTGCTGTGAGCTGTGTGATGCCACAGCACTCTACCGAGGGCAATAAAGTGAGACTCTGTCTTTAAAATAAAAAAATGTCAGTTATTAGGAGAAACTCATCAGAACATAGAAGTACTTGTGTTAAACAGCAGTAATAGCAGGCTTTAATAATATTTTTCTTACTCGGATAGCACTAGATAGCTATTGTAATCACGTTAAAATATGTCATATCCACCCTGTGTATTCAACATGCAGTTTAAAAACTTGGTTGTGTTATGAGATCAGTTGGACATACACGGCTTCCTTACTTTTCTTTTTGTTCTTTGTGGTTAGTACTTTTTATAATGGTAATGCTTGTTGCTTTTGTTTTAACAATAAGCAAGTGATCTTTTTATAAAAATAATGAGTTCATCACACTGGAAATTATTTTTAATTGGTCTTTTTTTTTTAGTGGTTTCAGTAAACCTTATGATTTCCTTATAATTCAAAGGTTATTTAGACCACTGCCCAACACTAGATGCCTTAGCTCTTTAGTTGTATTGTGAAGTTTGACGGTGAAGAGAAGGTTAAGTACCTTGTTCTTTTTTTTTTTTTTTTTTAGGATATAAAAGTGTAAGTTTATTTTATATTAGCGAAAGGGAAGAGAGTGGGAGGAAGAGATGAGAGGAGAGAGAAGAAAGCAGAGAGCAGGGAGTGAGAGAGGGAAGAGGGGAAAGGGGGGGCGAGTGTCATGGCACCCCTAAGGAAGAAAGGAGGAATGCCAGCCGAGTACCTTGTTCTTACTAGTAGGTCTCTTTGCTGCCTCATCTTCTGCCTCTGAGAAATAAGTTTTTAAGATACCACTGAAATAGTAAAAAAAAAGGTATTTAAATATCTGATTAGATTTCATGAGTCAGTGACTTTTTCTAGTAACTGACTTGTCTCTGAATTCTCAAAGATACATTTCATCCTTTGTTACTTTGAGAAACAAAACTAATTATATATCTGAGTGAGGTAATTGCCTTTTATGTCCTCTCCAGAAGTTTACCAAACTTGTTGTTAAACCTGTTTTGTAATGTATTTATTACTGAGGATAATTTTGGAGCCTTAACTTTGTTAATCATTCTTTAGATCAAAGATACCTTTTTCCTAAATATAATTATTTTTCCTACTTCTTTCGATCACTTAGCAGATTATCAGTGTGTTCTCTTAATGTTTGTTTTCTTGAAAAATACTTCAACACTTCTTTGCAGCTGAATCTGGTACTTCTTTCATATTAAGGGAGTTTTTTGGTCTGTGTTAAAGAGGTGAGACTACAAAGACCTTTCTTATTCATTATTAATGTTCACTGTTTAATTTTTTATTTAGCTTTTTGGCTCAAACAATTTTTAAAATAAGGACAGTGACTTGCCAGAAGTGGAAATTTTTGTTTGTTTTTATTGGTATGGGGGGAAGAGTAGCTCTCAGGAGTGAAAAGATACGGGTTCAAGTTCGATCTGCCATTTTAACTGTGATTTTCTCTGGTCTTCATGTTCATCATCTTTAAATTAGAGTGGATGGTGTTGGGAACGGTGGTAATTATTATCAAGATCCTTCGGTGAGTCTATTTTTATTGAAGGAGCTTGAGTCTATTTTTATTGAAGGAGCTCTCTAGAAGAATTTATGACTCTAATGTTCCAATTAGCATTCTCCTCCAACTCATTTCATATTGATTACCCAGTCAGTTTTAACTACTTTGTTTTTGCACAATTTTAACTTACTTTTACACAAGTAAAAACAACCTTTTAAAGTAATAAAAGCACTTTAATGCAAAGCATTCAGAATTTCTTTGATTTCATTCATTCAACAGATATTTTAGCACTATTCTAGAAATGGAATTACAAAGTTAGAGTACCTAAAGTCTCTAGTGTCAAGATGCTTATGCTCTAGTCTATCTTTAATTATAATATGATATGCACTAGAACGGAGGGTTATACAAAGTATAACAGACATAACTGGGAAGTTGGATTTACAGAGTTGAAAATAAATATCAAAAACTCCTGACATGATAAAGGGCAGCTGCTTATCGTATATTAGCAACAAAAACATTACACACAGTTTTTACAACATTGTTATTTATACTTTTCCCTCTCCCACTAAGCATTTAATATTAATATAAAGCAAATTTTATAAATTATTTGTACCTTAAACTCTGACATGTATGAAAAACTCCAAGTCACTTCAGCTGAACAAGTATTTATAGAGGTTCTGGTCTATGCCAGCCATTGTGCTAATTTTTTTTTTTTTTTCTTGAGACAGAATCTCACTTTGTCACCATCAGTAGAGTGCCATAAGCATCACAGCTCAAACTCTTGGGCTTACGCGATTATCTTTCCTCAGCCCCCAAAATAGCTGGGACTACAGGTGCCTGCCACAATGCCTGGCTATTTTTTTGTTTTTAGCAGACTGGGGCTGGGTTCGAACCTACCAGCTCTGGTGCATGTGGCCAGCGCCCTACCCACTGAGCTACCAGCGCTGCCATCATCATGCTAGATAGATATTGAAGGTCAAAGACACACCCCTGCCTTCAGAGATTTTACTGTCTAATGGAGGAAACCTGCACACAAACAAACTTGTAGATTAAATGTAGCAGTTTGTTGATACATCTACAAATACATGGGTGTACATAAATATGTGCAGATGTTCATATGTCACAACTTTCTTCTGAAAGTTCTGATACTCAGATATAGTTCTTGAAACTATTAGAGTGAGTAGGTAGCAGAGATGAATAGAACCCAGTCTTCTCTGATACTCCTCATGAAATGAGCATTAATCAGAATTTTATCCATTTTCCAACCACACCAATGGGTTTTTGATATTTGCAGTAGCAAAATTTCTCTTTCCCATAATGACTTTCTTCTATGGAACTTCAATGTTCTAATTCAGTAACTGTGAAGATGTCTGGCAGGCTGTCTTCTTTTACAAATGAGCGATGGAATCTATTGATTCAAGGCAAGGGCCAGGTGTCAATAACAGCTTTTTGAATACTTAAATGTACTCCTGCCAATTTTGCTTAGAGATGGAAAAATAGAGAGCTCTTAGGGAAAAAACAGAATGTCAGTTTAACATAGCTTTTCCCTTTTCTTGATAAAAGGAGAATTTAATAATGAACGTTTAGAACTGTCTTTTTTTTTTTTGAGACAGAGTCTCCGTCGCCCTGGTGTCATAGCTCACAGCAACCTCAATCTCTTGGGGTCACATGATCCTCTTGCCTTAGCCTCCTGAGTAGAAAACTTGCTTTATAATGCATTTTAAAACTTTCATTTCCCAAGACCAGTAATTCTTAAATCTGTAATCCATAATCTGTGGGAGCCTAACACCCTTCCCTGAAATTGCCTACCAGATTATGTGTGCATTTGTCCAGGTGTGCATTTTTCTTGTGGAAAGGGTCCATAAGCCTTAGTTAGAGTCTTTAATTATATGAACTCTTTTTACTTTACAAATTTAACCACTGAATTAAACAAGTTAAAGGACCTGCGGTATGTTTTTTCTAGGGCTGGGGAGCAGAATACCACCGCCAGGATGTTACTAGCACCCCCTGCTGGATTGAGATACATCTGCACGGCCCCCTGCAGTGGCTGGATAAAGTCCTTACTCAGATGGGTTCACCTCATAATCCTATTTCATCTGTGTCTTAAATGGCCTCAGGCTTCTGCCTCTTGAAAACTATTGAGCCTTGCATGTACTTGAAGGATGGATGAGTCAGACACGATTGAGAACTGACAAAGGAGCCTTGATGATACTTGACCTCTGTGACCAACCGTTGGATTCAGAAATTAAAAAACAAAACAAACAAAAAAAAACCTTGGTAATATACTGTTGATGTCAAGAACCTGTTTAGTTTACATTATAACATTCTATTGTAAAGTCAACTAAAAATGCAGACTTTGGGCAGGACATTGTGGATAGTTTAAAGGCGAGATGGCCAAGCCAGGGACAAATTATCTGTTAGAAAAAACGGTCCTAGGAGATTATTTTGTGTTTGGCACTTGAAGGTCATCGTCTGGCAGAAGTTTAGCATTAATAAATAGTCTCTCTGAAGTGTGTTTTTATCAGGTTTAGAGCCCATGTTCCAGTCTTCTTTTCATGGGTTTTCATAATATTTTAAAATTGTTTGTTCAGTTATGGTTTTTGTTTTTTAAGTAAAGGTTAATCTTGATGATATACATAATAATCTTTCTAAAGTTATGTGCTGACCATACTGCTGTCAGAATAATGTTAGGCATATGCTCTTTGCTAAATATGTATGTACAGAATATTTGGAAGTTAAGAATTGATTAGACTAGTGAATTTAGGAGTATTTGAGGCGGGTGGGGGGAGAGGGAAATGACAACTGCAAATGTAGAGTATACTGTAAAAATGCAGTTTGTTGTTTTCAAGAAACTGATGTCTGAATTTTGCTGTGTTTCAATTTTTTAGAGATTTTTATCTTTGTTTTCCTTTCTCGCTCTCTTTCTCTTTGGCATTCTTCTGTCTTATCCTCTTCAAAAAGCAGTTACACAGCTGGCTAGTTCATATAACTGTGAGAGCAAATGAGTAATTCCTGCTACTCTGAAACTGCCTGCCTGCCTGTTTCAATGCCAATTATATGGAGTGCTTGAATTTAATAAGCAGTTTTTATGGAGTTTACAGTACAGAAATAGGCTTTAATTTTCAAGTGAATTATTTGCCAAACCTAGTTACTTTTAAATATTTGAAGAATTTAAAGAACATCCCTGTTTGAATCCATTCAGACTTTTTTAATTTTTTTACTATGTTTGGTTTTATTTTTCTTCTGTTAATCTTTTATATTCACTATGCTCTCGTACATTTGAGTACTTTTATTCCAAAACTAGTGGGTTTTCTCTACTGGAAATTTTAAATAAACCTGTCATTATTGCTTACTTTGATTAAAAATTTGTCATTTTCTTTTCTCACCTACTAGATTTTAAGATGAGTAAGGCTTGCTTGCTCCTCTGAGAGTTTTTCCCTCAGATATTCTCTGCCAAACGTGAACTAAATTCTTAGTACAGAGACAGTGACGCTGAAGCGTGAAGAGAGCAGAGTCACTTCAAATCAGAAAAGAAAGGACGTTGTAGACCTTTAAAATCTAAGGAAAATGTACCCATACCTAGATGTATAAACTTTTTAATATGAGGAATTGCAGCAATAACAATTTTTGATGGATGCCACTAAGTCAGCTGAAAGTACTGATTTCTAAACTTCAGGTGAGGAGACCAGCGACTGTGGGGAGATGTAATAAAGGGAGGGGTCAGAACTAAAAACTTCGGAACCAGAAACGACTGCTTTGCAAGATGCTCGGGACTGGGGTAATGTCCCTCCAAAAACGTTTGCCTGTGAGGGAAGGGGATTTGAGGACACTTAGATTCTTTCCTGGCCAAACAGACACCATTCTTTTTTCCTATTTATGTCTTTCCTGGAGTGTGCTTATGAGCTCTGAAATTTAAGAATAGCCCTACCCCCTTTTAAACCTAGTTTAGAAGAAAAGAATAGCTTGGCTTGGCGCCTGTAGCTCAGTGGTTAGGGCACCAGCCACATACACCTAGGCTAGCAGATTTAAACCCTGGCCCGGCCCTGCCAAACAAAAATGACAACTACAACAAAAAAATAGCTGGGCATTGTGGTGGGCACCTGTAGTCCCAGCCACTTGGGAGGCTGAGGCAAGAGAATCACTTAAGCCCAAGAGTTGGAGGTTGCTGTGAGCTGTGATGCCACAGCATTCAACTGAGGGCAGCATAGTGACACTATCTGAAAGAGAAAAGAAAAGAATATCATGCTTTTTTCTACCAAAAGATAACACTTATTCCCCAAATTATAACAAAGCAAAAATTTCTACTGTTTCTCTTTGTTTCCAGAAACAGCATAGTGTAAGTGGAGAAAGCCCTGGAGAGAAGACCCACATCGTAACAAACTCACGCTCGTCTTCACTGGCTCACTCTATAAATCTCTGTTTCTTCATTAAGTGAGGAAAATGTAGTTGTGTCCTTATCATGAAGTTGAGGTGAATAGCAGTGAGTTAGAAATACACGTGAAAACGCCTCAGAAAAGTAACTCCATACATGCCAGTACAGGGTCACTGTTTTCTTGAACTCTCTCCCATACTCGCTCTCTTACCTAAGTCATTCCTGGCACAGGCGATCTAGATTGATGATGGAGATAGGTGAGATACAATCAAAGAAGAGTATTAAAAGTACTGGGCTTAACAATGTAGTGTAACTGGAATGGTCTAGCAGTAAGGGGCTCAGGTCAAGATTCCTCACCCTTTTCCTAGTGGAAAGCAATTTTTTTGCTTTCTTTGAGATCCCGTGGTGGCTTACTGGGACACTTGTTCAAGTTGCTAATTGAGTGTAGCAGTGCAGGTAGCCAGCTTGAAGCTTTGTCCAACACCAAGAGCATCCAGGAGAGCCTTGGAGTTCACTGTGCGGGGCCTTTCGTGCTTAAGTGCAATTGTTTGTATATATTGTAAAATCTTAGGAAGATGATTGTCATCGGTCACAGGAGGCTGTAAGCCTCTCAGAAAATTTTAATTAAAGGAATGGAAAAAGGCAACTGCTTGTTTAGATTACTAGAAAAAAATTAAGCCAGTTCAAACAACAATAAAAACCAACATAAACTACTTCAGAACAGACATACTTTATGCTGGGATAATTAGAAGTGGAGGGCCCTGGTGCTACTGTCTCACTCCATCCCTTAATAGTGTTTGACCTCCAGGAAGTGTCTTAGTTTTTCTGCACCTGTTTCCTCATCTATAAAATGGGAAGCAATAAAGCCCACCTCATGAGGTTATCCTGAAGATGAAGTCAATACATTCAAAGCACTTGGAACTGTCAATAAATGCTACCATTACTAATTAAATCTGCCTGGGAAGAGGATTGGAGTCAACAGACATTTGATGAAGACCTGTTTACCTGTGAAGGATTCAATAAACACTGGGAAATCCTGTCCTTAAGGAACTTAAAGAGTCCAGAGCAGTGATTTTCAACAGGTGTGCCGTGAGGGGATCTTAGGTGTGTTGGGAAAATTTTTAAAGATTATTAAAGTATATTCGAAAGAAGTTCAAAGCACAGTAGGTGTATTCTTTTTTTTTACTCTATTTTTGTGATCAACATAATGGAAGTACGCTGTGGAATTTTAAGTATAGATTCAGATGTGCCATGAGATTAAAAAAAAAAAAAAAGGTTGGAAAACACTGTTCTAGAGCAAGAAACCTAAAGGAAGGAAACCAGCGATCTGTGCGTGCCTCACCCACTGTCTCCCAGGCCCTGTGCGACGAGTTTCCAGACATTGCCTCTTTCATCCTCATGAGAACATGAAATACTACTCTGTCCTCAACTCCTTATGCCATTTTTCTTATAAATAAAGAAACTAGCTCAGAAACTAAATAACATATCCAAATTCACCCAGCTAGTTAGTGTGGGAATCAGAATTTCAGTTCAGATCTGACTTTATAATTAATTATTCTAAATTCTTGTGTTCATTTGTAGACATATAAATTTAACTACAAAATAAGGTAGAATGAAGAACAGGGGGAAGAAGTATCAGTTCAGATTTGGTTGGGTGGAGACCACTACAGGTATTTCAAAGGAAGTGACATTTAAGGCTGAGCCTTGAAAGATGGGAAGCATTTTGTTCATTGGAGAAACTTGTGGGCGAGAGAAGAGTGGGAGTGTGTGAGAGGGACACTGTTGGTAGGTATGCCTCAGCATCTACCCCCCAGTTTGTAAAGATGTCCCCTCACCCCCCATCCACGTGGGACTGTAAAATTCATCATACCACGTAACACCATATCCCCCTGCTGTCGCCACCATGAAGACGTCTTCTCAGGAGCCTGCTCTTTGGGAATTCTGGGGCTGGAGGACAGGGCTGAAAGTGTAAACCAGTGGTTCTCAACCTTCCTAATGCCTCGGCCCTTTAATATAGTTCCTGTGGGTCACAACCCACAGGTTGAGAACCGCTGGTGTAAACCTTGGGAACTGTCCCCTTCCACTTCACCTACTATATGAGACAAGGAAGGCGAGAGAATCCCCAGGGCACCCAGGTTCCTGAGTCTGGGATTTCCCAAGCCCTGCTGCGTTTCTGTTCTGCACTGTCCTTGGCCACACGGGAATCTTTACAGAGAATCCCCCCTCCTGCTTACTGTGGTTTGACTTGAGTTCTTAAGGTTTAAGTACTATAGTATGAAAATAGATGACTTTTTTAAAAAGATTTTCTTTTTTGTAGATCAATTTCTTTTAACCAAAACAATACTTGTTTCCTTGAAGATTTTTAAAGTACCAGAAAACAAAAAAGCTTGAAATCATTTGTAATAACCTGTGGTGATTAAATTAGCTTATCCTTGACCCAGGTCATTATGACAACCTGGCATTGAGATTACAAGCTGTAGGAAATGCTTGTCTAGAGTTAATAGATTCGTCTCTTTAGCATAGAGAGGATCGTCTCCATTCAAGGGAGGCCACCAATGCCTTTCTCCTTGACTCCATTCCTTAAGCAGCTATTGGGAGAAATCTTGGGGCAGCCACTGTGGCAGGTGATAAAGTGAACTTATCTTGGCTCTTCCTTCAAGGAGCCTGCTCTCTAGTGGGAAATGATGACAGAGTTCCATGATAGCAAGGGGCACAGAAGGGCTCATAATTCATACCAGAAGAGGAAGGGAAGGGTGCCTCAGAGCTCAGTGTTGTTGTGCTAACTAGGTATTACGCAGGTCAGCAGTGGGTAGGGGCAGAAAATAAAAGAGACACGAGTGAGAGAACCTGCACATACGGAAACAGCTGGGAATTCAGTGTAGCTGAAGTGTAGGGCAATTAGGCACAATGGTAGGTAGGAGAATGGAGAGGTCGGAAAGGGCAAGGTCATTAAGGATACTGTACTAAGAAATGGCATTTTCCCCTAGGTTTTTAGCTGCTAGGAATCAATCAGAAGATCAAGCAGACTGGGGGTTCAAGAGAACCAACAGTCAAGCATACACCTAAGGAGCAGAAAGGGGCTAAGAGTAGGAAAACCCATAGAAGCCAAGGAAAGCATTTCAGCAAGGAAAGCAGGATTTACCTTGTGACTAGTACAGGAGAGAGAAGGATGGAGCTTGGAAAAGATTTAACTTAGGAAGACTCTGATGACCTTAGAAGTTTTTTTTGGGGGGGGGGTGGTGCATAAAGCCAAATTATAAGGGGCTGAAAAAAGTGGATGCAGAGAGTATTTTGATTCTAGAAAAGTTTACTGGTGGGAAGGTGGCAAAGACAGAGAAGAGCATGGCGGCTGGAGAACTGCACAGTCGTGCAGGGAGGCTGTGCCGGGACAAGGAGCTGTGGACATGCCTGTCGGGTGGTGTCTGCCTCTGTCAGGAGGTTGTCCACTCCAAGGGGACTAAGGCTGGGCTGCAGAAGAATGGTAAGGTCAGAGCAGCTGCTGTGAAGAGAGGAGGCCACTCACTAGTCATAAATTAAATCATTGTCAAGAAGCATCCGTGTGCACAGCTGAGGTTGGTGATACAGCCTGGAATGGATCCAGGCCACATAGTTACTTACGTAAAGACTCTGGAATTGGGGGACAGGATCAGAGAAAAAGAGCATGGTAAAGTTCCAAGAGTTGAGGGATTCAGACTAATGACGAATGTTGGAATGATGGCCTATGTGGTCCAGACTAAGAATTGAATGAGGGACAAGAGACCAAAAGGGAGTTGCTGCAAAGCTGAGATGAGGGCAAAGAGCACACTCAGTGTGGGTGACCTCAGTCTGCACCGTTGCTTCCTGCCCAGAAATCTGAGAATGCAAGTATTTCAGAACTCTCGGAGATAATAAATCCTGAACCCTTGCCCAGTATGGGGAGTGCTAATATGGAGAAGAGTCATGAAAATCATTGGAAGAGAGAATAACCAAGGAACTGGCAGGCTGAGAGCAGGCTAAGGCAGGCTGAGAGGAGTTAGTGATCTGCCCTTCGCTGCACCAGCAGGGCGTGCCCGCCCGGTAGGAGTGCTCAGCACATCATGAATGAATGAGTGGTGCCGTGTGGCTGCACAGACATTCCAGTCTCGGAGATATGGGAGGCCCTGTGAAGGTTCCAGTGAAATGAGGGTAAAGGCTGGGGAGAGCCACAGTTGTGAAGAAACAAGAACTAAACCATCAAGAATCCAGAACCAGGGTCTGGAAAGGAAAACAAATGGGAAAGAAAAGCAGGGAAAATCAGCACCAGCCACAGATTCACCCCAGTGTCAGAGTGGGAGCAAAATGAAAAGCAAAGAGCTGCCTTCTCCCCAGTGCTCCAGAGCCTGCTATTGCACCAGAGCTCACTATTTTTCACAGACATCCATATTCTTTCATCTAAGTCTTTTGAAGATTCTCTACACCTACAAGATTTCAGAAGGACCTCTGAAGAATTTCTCGCTCTGTTCACAGAGGTGGTGATGATGTTAAATTAAGCAGGAACTCGAGGAAGAGGGAGCAAGCGTGAGGAGAAGAGAATGAGGTTGAATGAAGCTGGAATGCTGAGGCTCGAGCATCTCTCTCTTCTTTCTTGTGTTTCAGGTGATAGACTAGTTGCCTGCCCAGCTGCTACCATGTCAGTAACAGCATCCGGATTAAGTGCACACCTAGGCCCCAGAATGAATGGAAGACAGTGACGAAGGTCACAGAGAGAAGAGCAGGAGAGGAATATGGTGACAGGGGTCTGGGATCTTTTCACCTCCGTCAGCAACTCCAGCATGTGGGGACAGACCCTTCCTCTTCCTAAAACACGGTGGAATTCCAGCAGCAGGTCAAAGTAAAAATGGAGAATCTCCGTAAAGCTAGTTACCCATTGCCAACTCTAGGGACCATGGACACAAAACATTCCGTATTTCCTGGGCTAACCCAGCTAGGTTATTTAGAGAAGTAGGTATTTCTTAAAAGAATATGCTTCACTTTATGCCTCTGTTTTCTTATACAAGCAGGACATGAAAAAGAAATACTCATCCAAGTGCACCAGATTCAGATTGTATTATTGGTTTCAGCCAACATAGGAGATGAGTAGTTGGCCACAGTGCTAATTAGTTTCTTTGTTATACATCATGTATATTTCTTTTTCTCTTAGGAGAATTGAGATTGCACAAACTATAGGTGATCTACTCAAAAGTCTATTTTTTATTGAGTCTGGTAATAGTGTACTAGGTACAATTTTATAATTCGTAAGTGGTTTTTAAGGCAGCAGTCCCCAAAGAGGGTGATTTAGGGAAACCTCAGGCTGGCAGTTTCTAAGCACTGGAGCCGAAAAACCTCTTCAACAGATCTGGAAACTTAATGTTAGCTACTGAGAGCTTTTTACCCATACTGCAGAACGATTCCAAAACAGAGAAGGAAGGACTCTTCCCCCACCATATGCTATGAGGCAAATATCACCCTGATACCAAAACCAGGAAAGGACTCAACAAAAAGGAAAACTACAGACCAATGTCATTAATGAATATAGACACAAAAATATTCACTAAAAATCCTAGCAAAACAGAATACAGCTACACGTTAAAATGTTAGCTACTGAAAGACCCTGATCTACCCAAATTAAATGTAGTGTGACAATTAAAAGGCAGGGGCCTGTTACATTTAAAAGGTTGAGAGTAACTTCTCAGGAATAGTTTATGAAAAGTGACAATTTATAAATTTCCCCCCTGGATTCAAAATCAAATAAATCAAAGGAACTTGGCTCTTTTTTATCCCTAAACATAGACTAAGTTTTTAAAAAGAAAATGAAAAGAAATTGCAATAGAGCTCCTTATTACTCTTCAGGACTAGATATCCCATGAGAAGATGAGAACATTTTCATCTTTGCGTTGGCCTTGGGTCAGATAGAGACTAGACCTAATTTCCATCCGTGAATTTCTAATGATGTTGCCGATGTCATGGTTAAGTGTGGGTGCCAAATTCCGTAGACTTGTCTTGCAATGCCAGCCCTACCATTTCCTAGCTGTGTCATCTCAGGCAAGTGAAATAAATGTCTAAGCTTCAGTCTCATCGTCATTTGTAAAATGGAAAAATAATAGGCACTCTCTCATAGGTTGTTTGAGGCAACAATGGGTGTGATGCATACTAAATATTTACCCAGAGCCACACAGCACTTAATAGTGGCTTGGCTGCGATTATCTAAAGAGCTTCCTTGAGACAGGCCTAGTAGCACTCAGTGGAGGGAGGTGGCAGAGCTGTCAGTATCCCTGGGACATGGCACATGATTTGAAACCCACTAAGAATTTATTTTTAATCTCCACAATAACAAGCATTATGAATCACTTCTCAGCCTTTTGGCTAATAATGTAGTAATAAGCATTATGATAAAGACAAAAAAAATGTTTAAGAGGAGAGCTCAGTGCATACATAGCACAGCTAATGTTAAAGCAGACCCTATCAGTTCTCCCATGATGCTTCAAAGGATGCTTCAATCTGTGCATTAAAGGGGGTGATGTGACTATTTTGCACACTGTATCCTAACTGCCATATAATTGTGCTTGCAGTGTACTTATAAATACAAATTTTCCTTTTTATGATCCCCCTACACCACCTTTAATTTATAGACTAGCCGATTGTGAGGCCATCCCTGCCCCTTGTGATTCCTGGTACTGAATAACTTCTTTATTCTTGGTTCCATTCGGAGTTATCCTACCTCCAATGGCTGCCCCACCTGAGTTCAGACCCGTGACTCCACTATCAGTCTCAGTCCGCCTGACTCAAGGAGCTGCTCTTCCCTTCCCCCCACCCCACCGCACTACCAAAAGGCCATGCTGGTGATCCTTTCACCCCACAGGGGCTCGCACCCAGGCTTCGCCTCACGACTTTGGCTATTTCTTCCTGTGGAGTTTCACATCCCACTTTCGTGTTTATCCCTTTGTGGGCAGGATTTATTTTGGTCATGTGATTTTTGCCTTCTCTAGTCAGGGCACTGAAATCTTCTCTTCTACTTCTGGAATTAGATGTTTCTTTTTGCAGTTTTTGGCCGGGTCTGGATTTGAACCCGCCACCTCCAGCATATGGGGCCGGTGCCCTACTCCTTTGAGCCACAGGCCCC
Source organism: Perodicticus potto (assembly GCA_963574655.1). Taxonomy (NCBI): domain Eukaryota; kingdom Metazoa; phylum Chordata; class Mammalia; order Primates; family Lorisidae; genus Perodicticus; species Perodicticus potto. The sequence goes on from CAUYRH010023274.1 coordinate 15,354, forward strand.
GGCCAAGTAGATGTTTCTTAACTGGCTGAACTGGCAGCCACTTTGCCCTGAGTGTATGCCCAAATACACAGCAGATTCTACTGTCACCTGTCAACACGTATTAATAACTCACTGATATCTAGTAAGATCTATTAACTCATGTCCCTACCAATTTTTCTGCCCCACCCCCACATTTGCTTAAATAAAGTTAGAAACTTAAATTAGCATAAGTCCTTTTGAGAGGAAGGAGACAAGATAAACTAATTTAGCATTTATAGGATATGTAATTCTACTTAAGCATAAGGCATTAAAGGCATTCAACGTAACACCACTCAGACATTTCTTTGAAGCTAACCCTCATGTGACAGTAAAATGCTTTAGAGTTGGAACTAGCAAGACTCCAACACCAATGAGTTGTGACATTGATCTATCTTTAAAATGGGCAGGGAGTGTCTATATATACTCCGGACTCCAGCTTCCATCTTCCAGGAGACTGGGAACAAGATGAAGTAAGGGAGAGAGACAAGGCTTTGGAGACACTTGCGTCCAAATCCTGGCTTCTGCGCTCCCTTCCTGGTTGATCTCTAGGCTGTTCTCCAGATCCTTTGAGGCTGGATTTTCTCTCAGTAAAATGGAAGACATACCCTTCAGGGGTATTGTGAAGATTAGGAAGGAATAAATGCTCCTTATCACACCTGTCACCTGACTTGGTGCCCTAGAAACAGTAGTTGCTATTATTAGGCTTGGGGGTTAAGCTAGCAGAGGGATTTCCTTTTTGATTGGTATTTGTATTGAAAATGCATGACAGTTATACCTCAATAAAGCTGTTACAAACTGGTTTTTTAACTTAGAAAATAGAACCTATCAAGTTTCCTTGGAAAATGATTTTTAGACTGAAAAATTTTACTGCCTATTCTCTAGATGACCAATAAATATTGATTAATGGACTTTATCTGTAATTTTTCATGAGAATGTGAGTCCAGGACCTCCCTTATATAGCCTTCCCTTAATCTAAACATTAATTACTACTTTTGTATCCAAAGATTATTATGATATCCATCTATGCATTGGGAAATCATTTGAAATTCATGAAGAAGTATGGCCTCACGCTTTGATAAATGAGAATAATTAGTTCCAAAATTTTTGTTCATAAGCCCAAACCGGTGTCATCAATCATTAAGTATTCCTATTAAAATTAATGCAAAAACCTGTGTTTCTCTTAATGGAATAAGTAATAGAGTGCCTCATTTAATAGTAGTGGAGGTCCCCAAGACTCTGTCCTGACCACCCTTTTCTCATCCACCTACCCACTCCCCCAAGGTGACTTCCCATCTCCAGTCCCATGGTTTGTGTGCCTTCTATGTGCCATTGACTTCAAGAGGCATCTCCAGACAGGGCATCTCACAGGAACCCATACCTCCAACTTGATATCTCCACATGGGTGTCATCTCATACTTAGTGTGAGCATGGCATTTGGCCATGTTAAATTTAAAAAAAAAAAATTAAGAGAAAAAAGCCAGGTGCGGTGGTTCACACCTATAACTCTAGCACTCTGGGAGGCCGAGGAGGGTGGATTGCCTGAGCTCAGGAGTTCAAGACCAGCCTGAGCAAGAGGGAGACCCTGCCTTTACTAAAAATAGAAAAATTAGCTGGGTGTTGTGGCAGGTGCCTGTACTCCCATTTACTGGGGAGGCTGAAGCAAGAGGATTGCTGGAACCTAGCAGTTTGAGGTTGCTGTGAGCTATGACGATGCCACAGCACTCTACCCAGGGTGAAAATGAGACTCTGTCTCAAAAAAAAAGACAAAAGCTATTGGATTTCCCTATGTTGCATAGAGATATGCATCCTTTACTAGTTGCTAAAGTCAAAACTCTTTTCTCATCTCATGTCAATGCCATCGATGTACCCTGTTGCCTCCATCCCCAAAACAGAATTCATTTCTTTCTTTCCTTCCCTGCTGCTTTCACCCTAACCTCCCTGAGGGCAGTTATCCATCCCCTAGACTATTGCCATGACTTCCTTGCTGGTCTCCCTACCATCATCCTTGCCCTTGCTCTTTTCCTTCCCAGAATAAAATCTTTCAGTGGGTCCCCATGCCAGTTCGAATAAAACCAAACGTTTTCCTATGGCTCCTCCCATCCTGTCTCAATGGCTGTCATCCTAGAGGAGATGAGATGAGATGAGATGAGATGAGATGAGATGAGATGAGATGAGATGAGATGAGATGAGTAGATGAGATGTCATCCTCATGTAGAGTTTTATGGGAAGCATTGTTTTGTCATCATAATGATTGGGAAGAGGAGCTGCGACTGCATTTAGCAGGCTGTGTGGGAATGCTAGATGTTGCACTGTGGTGGGGTGGTCCTGTGGGTCACGATTGGTGCCTAGATTCTTACTGGATGTTATATATTAAATACAGACTACTGACAGTAGTTTTCAAGAATGCTACTGCTATGTCAATGTACAAAAAAAGATATACTGTGTTTTGTTCTGAACTTTATCTGGGAATGTTCACCATTTCAGAAAATCGCTTCACCCTTACAGGAGCCACTGGCTTTTTCTTTTTTTTTTTTTGAGACACAGCCTCAAGCTGTCACCCTGGATAGAGTGCCATGGCATCACAGCTCACAGCAACCTCTGATTCCTGGGCTCAAGCGAGTCTCCTGCCTCCGCCTCCCAAGTAGCTGGGACTACAGGCACCCACCACAATGCCCGGCCATTTTTAGGCTGCAGCCACCATTGTTGTTTGGCGGGTCTGGGTTGGATTCAAACTCGCCAGCTCAGGTGTACGTGGCTGGCGCCTTAGCCCGTTGAGCCACAGGTGCCGAGCCGCCACTGGCTTTTTCTGAGTCACTATTGCCATATACCTGCACTCAAATGGGCCGTCATCTGATTACTGCTGTGCCTTCTAATGGAGTCATGCCTGTGTATTTACACATGGAAATACCAAGTATTTGATTATAAATTGCTTTTTGGCATTACTCCTTCAACCGGAATGAATGGTTGGTTGATAATACTCACCAGTTCAGGCTGATGAGCAAAAATTTTGGACTAATAATACTCAGTCATGAAGGAATGAAGACACTTCTACATGAAACACATGTTATTTCTCAATGCATAGAAAGTGTGGCTATCCTAGGAGAGGTCTTCCTATTTCCTCATGAAAATAATTGCATAGGAGGTCCGTCAATTTATTGGCCACCTACAAACTAGGAGCTAGGATTTCAGTTTTCTGTTTTCCATTATGCAAATTCAACACTATTTTATCAAGGATGTTTGTGACCTTGACACTATAATGGAGTGTCCAAAAGGGTAGTGGACGTGGCCAAGCCTGATTCACAATTAAGTTGAGGCAGCCCAGCAGAGAGGGGTAGAAGGAGTGAGTTTGAAGGGCTAGAAAGACCATGTAGCTCACAGACCACTGGATGATACATGTGTGGTGATAGGGGTCACGGGGAGGGGAAGGGGGAGACCTTGAAATTACACGTAAAATGTTGGGTGATTATACCCTGAAAGAGTGGGGGTGAATGGGCCATAGCTTTCATTAAATTCTCAAAACCTATCTGTAATTGATAAAAGGTTACAATCTAGCCCAATATCCACTCTTCCTACTTCTATGAAGCAAACCAAGGCCTGTGCAGATTTCTCCCAAGGCCTCCCAGCACCTTCCTGTCATATCCCCATCTAGAACCCAGTCTCCAGGGATCTGTCCACTTGTTCTCATTCTCATTCCATCAGGGAAGTCTGGAGCCTCTAGCAGTTTTATTAGAAAGGTTTCATAAATTGATGGCAGTATTTCATTTGTCCTACATTAAATATAACTTCAAGGAATACCACTTTAAAACTGGGGGTAAACAGGCTCAGTGCGTGTGGCTCAAGTGGCTAAGGTGCCAGCCACATACACCTGAGCTGGGAGGTTCAAATCCAGCCCAGGCCTGCCAAACAACAATGACAGCTGCAACCAAAAAACTTGGGGTAAACAGTAGGCTCATTACATTTGATTTCTGTTTCATAACAGATTATATAATTATGCTACAATACTTAACATCTCCCTCCCCCCCCCACCGCGCTGCATAATTTGGAGACACTTTTAAATTCCTTTCAAATTCATGCCACTGGTCAGAATACAAATTTTGTAATGAAATTACTGAGCTGTATTTGAGCTTTTAAAAATCACAGTTTCAAAGGCTCTTAGTTTCTAAAATAGTGATGATTTGTTTTATGTATACACAGGACAAGTTATTTAACTCTTTTAAAGGGTCTATGCATTTCAATATTTGGTTTTCTCTGTAGGAAATGATAATCAGAAGTTCCCTGGGTAATTCTTGTTTAACCATATGCTTTGGGAAAAAGAAGCATCACTGCTTTTTGGTTTGGCATAGGAAAAAAAAAGAGGTATGTGTTTCTGCTTCTCATGGAATATTCCCCCTTTTAGAGTTACTGCTTTGATGTAATGGCTGACGGAAGTGAAAAGAACAGTCTATCATCCTTTGTACATTTACATTTTCTTTACTTTTTTTTTTTTTCATTTTCTTTACTTTTAAATGCAGTGCCTCTTTGTATCCCCAGGGGGCGCTGGTTTCAGGACACTCGCCCACCCCCAGGATACCAAAATCTGAGAATGCCCAAGTCCCTTATATAAAATAGGTACTATTTGCATATACCCTGTGCACATCCTTCCTTACACTTTAAGTCTTGGTTACTTATAATATCTAATACAATTTAAGCGCTGTATAGTTTTTATACTGTATGTTTTTTATTTATAAAATAAATATATCTGCATTTTTTTAATTTAGAAAATTTAACAAATGTGATTCCGTATCTGTGGATTCGGAGCCAAACCTCAGGTTGCACAACTGGCTCTGGTGACTTTACTTAAAGCTTGGAATTCTGGCTGAAAAAGCTTCACATATGGTACTCGAATGCGGGGGCGAAGGGGGAAAGAAAGCTGGCGCAGACGAGCTCTGAGCTCCATGTGATATCACTATCATTATGAAGAGATGGGGGGGAACCTGTCCTCCCTTTATAGGAGTTCCTTGAAAGAGAGAGAGAATGATACAGAAGAAGAAAGAAGACCAGAAAGAGAACGATGTGAACATAATGCAAATAAAATGAAATAAATCATCTGCATTTCATATAAATTGCAGACAGAGGAGAACCAGGGGAGCAGGAGGGATGAGGCGGGAAGAGGCCTGAAAGCAAAGCAGGGCCAGGGGCAAAGGAAGACAAAGAGAGAAAAAAGAGGAGGGTGGAGGGCTGACAGCAAATAGAGGAGGAGGAGAAGGAAGAAAAAGATGGAGAGGAAAACCCAGCTGTTCTCTGCACCCTCCCATTCCCCAGAGGTACTCGGCTTAAAGTTCCCAGCCTCCAGCCCCACCTGCAACTGCTGACCAGCTCGTTTCCAAGCTCCGCTTGGAAGCTGCTTCCTCGGCCTTCTAATCATTCATTCCTGTAGGCAAGCATTTGTTCAGCAAATGTTTAAGGAGAATGAATGGCTCTGGCCGGAGTCAAGATTTCATCTAGCTTTGGAGCAGGAAATGCAATGTGGAAGTAAAACCTGGGACAGTTCCACCAAGAGTCTTAATCCCCCACTGTTGTTTTGAGTTGTGGTTACACTCAAATAGAATGGGGTCACTAGCAAAATGGTGCCTTTCCCCCAGGCTCCCCTGCCCTCCAGTTGATGCTGCATTTGCGCTGACTGCGAGGGAAATCGGGGAGCAGCGGGCCTGAGAGGCAGGCAGGTGGACATGCGTGCTCTGACAGCACTTTGGGGCCGGTTGTCACTTTGTCATCACATACTGTTTTCTGTATTCTTCTCCATGCTGAACTGCCGCGTAGGCCCCCAGCTGGAGTCTCGGAGCTTCTGGTCCCCCTGGCAGGAGAGCACCGCGTGGTGCTCCCAGATGCCCTTGTGAGTGGTGTGATCCCTGCAGCCCACTCTCCTGCCTAAATTCCATCTTTTACATTTCCCACACAGCTCTTAGTTTTGTTTGAGATTTTTTTTCTACAAATAAAATTTTTGTAAAAAAAAATTTGTTTATAAAGGTAACATGCATTTGATTAATTAACAATCAAATAATAGAGAAAGACTTCTAATTGCAAAGCTACCATCCTGGTCTCCACTCTCCCCTTTCTTAATTCTGTTGCCCAAGGCAACTATTGTTAACATTTGTTATTGTTTTTCTTTTGGTTGCCATCTCCACAGCACTAAATCCTAAGCTTCTGCTTCTGTTTCTTGATTTATTGACTCTGTACTTTATTGATTGATTTCCTCCTGTGATAGAGAAGTTCGCTAACATGTGGCTCCCACATCCCCTTCCCACCGCCTCCCGCTGTAGCAATTTCCTGATTTCTCATTTCCTTTACTGGCCTTCTTGGGTCTCAAACCTTAAATCGGTGTTTTTTGTTGCACTGATTGTAGACAGCCATCGTGACTGCCCTCTCTCTGAGATAAGACATGGTGTTTATTTGACCTTGCCCTCAGTTTCTCCTCCTAACCTGAACCTCTCTTTGTACGATGTCCAGGGTGATGGTTTTTGCACCGTGTTCCTTACACAGAGTGGTCTGCAGCGAATTGCACAAAGATTGGTTCTAAATGTTCCAAACCAATAAGCATTTGCATCATAACAGTGTGAGGAGTGTCTACGTGGAGCCAAGTGGGGAACTAGGATTACTATTCCTTCTCTAGGGACCCTGTGTTGTAACAACCCAGCTCCTTAGTGAAAAATGTGTCTAGTCAAGTTCAAATAGATGTTTCTTTTGTGCTTCTCATCATGCAATCCAAAAAACATTTTAATTTTAGTTTGCTTTGCATTTGGACCATAACTTTCTGATGGGGGTTATTGTTTTCTTGTTTTGATTCCTTTTCTGTTCCCTGCACACGATGCCTTTTTTGAGTATGTCAACTTAGACAGGCTAGAGTACTCAGTTATTCAAACACAAGTGGGGCTGTCGTGAAGGGATTTTGAAACTGTAATTGAAGTTTCTGGCCAGTTGATACTAAGGAAAGGTGATTAAAATGGGTGGGCTTGATTTAATCCATTGGACTTTTCATTTCCTTTACTGGCCTTCTCTCTAAAGTTTTTTTACTGAACTTCTCTTTCAAGAGTCTCTGAGAGAGAAAGTATAAATTCCACCTGCAGAGAACAGTATCAACTTGCACTGTGGTTTTAACTTGGCCAAGGTCTTCCTGTCCTGACGGTGCGTTCTACAGACACAGCTAGAGCTTACAATCATGTAATCAATTCCTTGTAACTATCTAGCATCATCTCCGGATTCTGCCTTTCTCCTTGAACCACATCTTCGAGTTTTACCAGTATCTTCATCATACTATTTTGCCTTCCTCCTCAAGTTGTCTCCCTCCCCTCCAGCCCAGGAACTGCTCTCTAGGCAGCCACTATCCCAGGACTTCCCTCCACTGCTCTCAGATCAAACCTGCGTTTCCTGGATTCCACAGCATCCGCTTCCTTGATTTACTACCTCATTTGTTGGAGTTTTAATTATTATAATAACAGTGGGCTTCCCAGGGGTTGGGGAGGCATGAATCAACATGTGAGCTTTGGTCTACGATCTTGGGTAAATCTTATGGAATCCTAACACACCAGAGACTGGATAGAAATGTAGGCAAAAGAAAATCCTCGACAAACACAACTTGAGGCAAATGGGACTTGATTGTGCTTTGAAGGACTGGAAACACAGCCACAGACAAAATAACATGAGGTTCCATTTGGCAGATATGGAATAATTAGTAATAGTCTTCAGCAGACCAGTCAGAGGTATCCCCAGCAATGGCATGCATCATCATAGCCACAAACCACAGGCCACTTTGCCCAGCTCCCCAATATGAAAAACAGTGTTAACTTAGACTGATTTTTTTTTCAATCCCCAACACCAATGATCACCACACATTCAGTAAATAGATAACTAAGCTTCTATTTATTTCATGCCAGAGTCTCGAGATATAATAGTGAGCAAAATCAGATACAATTTTACCATCAAAGAGTTTACAGTCGTGTGATCAGAGTTAGCACTTGGCAGGAATAGTGAATAAGGAGTTGCTGACATAGTCTGAAGGGTAGGTGAGGGTTTCTGGGAGGAACTGATACATGAGGAGCATTTCAATAAATGGCATTGTCACACACACATAAAATAAATAAATGGCATTGTAGATGTGTGTATATTATTACTGCATACATAGATTTGATCAGGAGAGATGACAGGGCACAGCGGGGCATCAGGAGACCTGGGCGGCGTGGGGTTGTTTTAGTTTCAGCTTTGCCAACAGATGGCTGTATGACCCGGGGCAGCTCAGCTCAGCTTCCCTGGGCAGGGTTTTTTACCTCTATAAAATGAAGAGGTCACATGAGATGAACTGTTAGGTCATTTCCAGATCTAAAAGTCTCTGTCAAAATACATATGTTTGCATTAAAAGTCTTGTCTCCCTTGGCAGCCTTGGCCTAAGAAATCATTCTGCTTTAGGCCATACATGTATACTTTCCAACTCAAAGAAAAGGTCTCATTCAAAAAATATTTTGGAATACTTTTCTAATTGTGTATGCGTGTATGTTCACGTGTGTGTGTGTGTGTGTGTGTGTGTGTAGAGAGAGAGAGAGAGAATATGTACGTTAGATATAGAAATAAAAAGCAAAAGAAAAAAGTGCAGTAAAAAAACAAAGCAATAGAAATATATTTGTATTTCCACTTAAAATTTCCTCATATCTTTGTATATTTCTGTTTTCACTTAAAATGACCTCATACAGACTGTTTCTGGGAGATGTGTTGACGAAGAACAAGATTTTAATTAATGATTATTTCTTGAGCATCAATGAAATATTCTTTTAGAAATTTTGCCCTGGCTTCATTTTAAATTGTGAAAATTTCTAAAATGTCAACTTGCTATAATATTAGCTATTGCTCTTGAAATATTCATGAAACTGGATGGAAGTTTATTTGTGTGTGTATATTGTCTATTTATTGGCAACAAAAGCCCTCTTTGGGGAAAGGCAAAAGTATTTTCTCAGTCTATAGAAATATCCCTACAAATTGTAACGTTCTTATATTGCCTGATTGGTTTGGCAAATTGAAAGGGAAAACTTACATGTGATCAGTAAACCAAAACAGTTTTTAGATTAAGGCTGGCCATGATTCTTGAAACATGGTGTGTGATCTTTAATTTTTTGTTTATCAGTTTGTGCTTATTCTTGCACTTGATTTTTAGAAATGTTTATAGTTTGAAAGTATTATCTCTAAGCGAATTAATACCCATGTATTTTGCAAATAAAGATATACTTCCATCTTTTAATTTATTTTCAAAGCACCCTTGATTGTCTTCATAATTGTAATTGCTAATGTGGACTAAACTCCCTGTCTTCAGGAGCTTCAAGTCTGTGAGTGAACAAGCCACTTACAAATTTAAACGAATTCAGGCCAGGCGAGGTGGCTCATGCTTGTAATCTTAGTAGTCTAGAAGGTCAACGTGGGTGGATTGCCTGAGCTCAGGAGTTCAAGATCAGCCTGGGTAAGAGCAAGACCTCATCTCAAAAAAAAAAAGCTGGGCATTGTGGTGGGTGCCTATAGTTCTAGCTGTGAGAAGCTGAAGGAAGAGGATCACTTGAGCCCAGGAGTTTCAGCTTCCTGTAAGCTATGTCACCACGACACTCTACTAAGGGCAACAAAGGGAGACTCTCAAAAAAAAAAGAAAGAAATTTAACTAACTTCATTTTTTCTAGAGGGACCATTGCTCTCTTCTGGACAAAGTGTTATAACTCGGATGTAATTAGCTAAACTAGTGTTTTCCAACCTTTTTTATCTCATGGCACACTGGAACATATAGTTAAACTTCCGAGGCACAGTTCAATTATGTTGATCAAGAAAAAAAAGTAAAAACAAAAGAATATACTTACTGTGCTTTGAACTTCTTTCTAAATAATCTAATTATCTTATAAAAATTTTTGTGGCGCACCTAAGATCCCCTCATAGCACACCAGTTGAAAATTACTGAGCTAAACCCAGTGAAAACCTAACTCTATTATAATGTCTTTGGGTGGTATTGAAGCAGGAAGTTACGATGAGACCTGACCACTAGCAGGTGGGAAAGAAACCTCATTTGAGTCATCAAAAAAGGCTAAAGGAGAAATGTCCCTCTGTCACGAAAGACAGTCTTTCCTCCCTGAGAAACAGTGGTGCCACTAGCAGAATGCAGCCGTCAATTTCTCTTGATCTCCGAGGGCCTCTGAAATATGAACATAATTACAAACAGGGTTTGGGGTGGCATATGGAAATACTTAGCATCATCTTTGGGAAAGTTGTGGTGCTTTCTACAGATTTCAATTCAGAGGCCAAGTTCCCTTCCTGGAAGAAGTTTTTTGTTTTTCCCATTTTCCGTATTGAACTTGGCTTTTCGGTTGTTAAACACCATTCACGGTTCAGAATGTGCAATGCGACAACAATCAATGCAAAAATAAATACATGTGAACCGCTAATACGTGTCTCAGATATGATGGTCATTTTAAAGTACGTTTGTAAGAGTTATAAGCAAATACCCTAGCAATACTCAAAGCCTTCATCAGCCGTGGCTGTATCTAATTAGTCAAAATGCAGCTGTGGGAGCATTAGGATGAGCTCACCAAATGCTTTTTAAAAACTTACATTAAAATGCAACACAGAAGCGATAAAATGAAGGCATTTATGAATTTCCTAAACTTAAAAATCTATGTTAATAGTTCAGACTGGCATATTAATATTATATGTCCATATTTACACATATGGAATTTTTTGTCATTAAAAATTGCACTGTGGGGGTGGCGCCTGTGGCTCAGTGAGTAGGGCGCCGGCCCCATATACCGAGGGTGGCAGGTTGGAACCCGTCCCGGCCAAACAGCAACAAAAAAATAGCTGGGCTTTGTGGCAGACACGTATAGTCCCAGCTACTGGGGAGGCTGAGGCAAGAGAATCACCTAAGCCCAAGAGCTGGAGGTTGCTGTGAGCTGTGATGCCACAGCACTCTACCGAGGGCAACAGAGTGAGACTCTGTCTCTGAAAAAGAAAAATTGCACTGTGGGTGAATATTTACTGACATGGGAAGTTTATGATACAGAGATAAATTAAAAATCAGGTTAAACACAATGTACTGAATGATGTCACTATAGTGAATAAATGTATATGCATTTATAAGAAGAGAGCTAAATAAATATACAGAACTTATTAACAGTGATTGCCACTGGGCAGTGGGATCATAAGTGTCTTATTTTATTCTTTTTGCTCATCTGTGTTTTTCAATTTTTCTTCAAGTGATCCTCTTGCCTCAGTCTCCTGAAAAGTTGCAGGGACTACAGGTGCCTGCAAAAACGCTGGGCTATTTTTTTTTTTTCTATTTGTAGAAACTGGGTCTCACTCTTGCTCAGGCTGGTGTCAAACTCATGAGCTCAAGCAATCCACCTGCCCCAGCCTCCCATGTGCTAGGATTACAGACCTGAGACACCACGCCCAGCCTGAGCCCCTGCTATTTGTAGTGATCACATAAAACATGGATGAGAAGCAAATAATACAATATAAATAATTCCTAAGGCCAGCCTTTCCCAAAGTGTGGTCCCCAGAACACACTTCCACACAATGCTCCGTGAAAAACAAAGAGGAGATTGATGTCAAGATGACCTATGGCGATGTCAGAAACATTAAACAAAGGATCTTTTCCTCAATTCAAAACCACTCTGGAAGGCTCTGCCCTGGGAAAACCTGTTGCAGCAGTCACTTACTTAACCACGGACCCTTTTACTCATGCAACACCTATTCCATAACCCCTCACTTTAGGAAATCCTGTCTGTCTTGGTCTGTTTGGTGTTGCTGCACTGAAATACTACAGACTGGGTAATTTATAAAGGAAAGACATTTACTTCTTATAGTTCTGGAGGTTGGGAAGGTGCAGGCATCTGGTGAGGACCTTCATGCTGTGTAACCCCTGGCAGAAGATGAAAGGTCAAGAGAGCACGTGTGCCAAAAACCCAGAGAGCGGGAAGGAGCCTGCTGGTTTGTGTAGCAAGCCCACTCTCACGATGGCAGCTCAATCCCTTCCTGAAGGCAGAGCCCTCACAACCTAATCTGCCTTTAGGCCCCCTCACAACACTGTTGCATTGGAGACTAAGTTTCCAAGCCGTGAACTTTGGGGGGACACATTCAAACCATAACAATGTCTTTGATAAAGTCTGAGAAGACCTTCTATTTTTAAGTCCCAGAGGCCTCTTATTTATTTTTTAACTTTGTTTAAAGAAAGGAATTGTACACCAAAGGCTTTGACTTGAATATGCCTAATGAGTTCAAGTTGAAAACAAATACAGAACTATCAAGCAAACAGCAGTAAATATGCCCCTGCTGCCTGACACTGATGTGCAGACCACAGAGTTGTCCTTGGTAAGAAAACCCAGGGTTCTATTTCTCTTTGGACCCTATCTCCAAAAGAGAGTTAAAAGGAGAAAGGACTCTCCCCCAGGAGACTGAAAGGAGTTTCAACTTTTACCTCTTGACCTTGATTCAAAGTTAGTCCTTATCTTGGTCTTTTCCGATCCACGCTCATTTCCTCCATTCTGTAGAAATGATGCCTTACGAGGCCCAGTGAGAATTTTCACAGCTGGCTTCCAGACCAATCACTGGGAGTCTGCACACACAAGGCTAACAATTTGGAGTATATTTAAATACATCTTTGTTACAATTTCAAAATAGTAATAAAAGCAATTGTTTTACTGTGGAAGAAACACATAACAAAATTTACCATTTTATCCATTTTTAAATATACAATTCAGTGGCATTAAGTACATTGATATTGTTATGCAGCCATGACCGCCATTTATTTCTGCACCATTTTCATTACTCCACACAGGAACTGTACCCTCACCTGCCTCCCACAACACCTGGGAGCCTTTATTTGACTTTCTGTCTCTATGAATTTCATTAGGTACTTCACATAAGTGGAATCATAACAATAGTTACCACTTTATATATGGTTTATCTCACTTAGCATGATGTTCTCCAAGTTCAATCAAAACATAATATTTTTCAATTAATAACCATTGTTTCGTATCCGTGAAAGGGATGATATTGTTTGTACTTTTATTTACCAACATTTCTGTAACCTTCTAGAAAATGAAGAGCTTGACACATAGATTAACACCCACCTGAAGTCAGCTTCTGTTCTGATTATTTCTGCTGAACTAGAAAGTCCTAATCATTGTTGTTAGTTAGCAAGATAAGCAAAATTGTTCAGGACCTTTGTCTAATATTTCTAAGTATATAGTTCAAACATGTTCACAGAAAGTATGGTATGATTTCTTTCTCAGCAGCAAGTCAGGCACTAGGATAAAAACAATCATACTTAATTCCTGGAATGCTCTCAGTTGTTTTTTTGTTTTGTTCTGTTTTGTTTTGAGACAGAGTCTCACTCTGTACCCTGGGTAGAGTGTGTGGTGTCATAACTCACAGCAACCTCAAACTCTTGGGCTTAAACCATTCTCTTGCCTCAGCCTCCCCAGTAGCTGAGACTACAGGTGCGTGCGCCTGGCTAGTTTTGTCTATTTTTAGTAGAGATGAGGTCTGCTTTTGCTCAGGCTGGTCTCAAACCCCTGAGCTCAAGCAATCCAGCCGCCTCAGCCTCCCAGAGTGTTAGGATTACAGGTGTGAGCCATCTCAGCCAGCTGGAATGCCCTCTGTTTTAACCTCAGAGATGATAGTACCTGGAGTCCCGCTCTACTTTGATTTCATTTGGCTCTGGAAAGTGTTTCTGCAGGTTTGGTAATAGCATTTTGACTTGTTTCTTTTTATCTATCTTATTTTTTGGGTTATGATGTATAAATGTTCCATAATGTCACTGATTTCTCAATGAATGAAAAAAAATCAAGTGTGTGGGCAGCACCTGTGGCTCAAGGAGTAGGGCACTGGCCCCATATACCAGAGGTGGCGGGTTCAAACCCGGCCCCGGCCAAAAACTGCAACAACAACAACAACAATAAAATCAAGGGTGGGCAGTGCCTGTGGTTCAGTGAGTAGGGCGCTGGCCCCATATACCAAGGATAGAGGGTTCAAACCCAGCCCTGGCCAAACTGCAACAAAAATAAAAGAAAAAAATCAAGTGTTAAAATCAAACTTGTTAATTAAGATATTTATACCATAGTTTGGTCTTCTTAAGAAACCCAAATAGCCACAGTATTTAAAATGATAAAATTTACACTCTGATATGATAAACTGTGGGTGCTAAAAATTAGAATATATCACTGATTTACATTTACATGGATGGAGCTGGAACATATCCTACTTAGTAAAGTATCTCAAGAATGGAAGAAAAAATATCCAATGTACTCAGTACTATTATGAAACCAATTTACAATCACTCACGCTTTCATATGAAGAATAGATCACGACTATGGCCCAGGATGAAGGACGGAGGAAGAGGAGAGGGGAAGGGAGGGGGGAGGTCAGATGGAGGGAGGGTGAATGGTGGGATCACACCTGTGGTGCATAAGGCAGGGGTATGTGTCGGGTCTATTAGTATAGCGTATAAATGTCTGAACACAACAATTAAGTAAACGAGATGAGGTATATATTAACCAGTGTGACGTAAGCCTTCCTAATTCTATATGAAATCAGCACATTGTACCCCATAAATGCATTAATGTATACATGATCTATGTGTTTATGATTTAACAAAAAAAGAAAGAAAAGAATATATCACTGAAATATGAAACTTGAAAAAACTACTTTTTAAAAAAAGAGCATTACTAATGTCAGGAAGAAATGCTTTTATCTCGTCCCTGGCTTCAAAAGCTTCTGTAGACACTTTACAGCAATAAACATTTACTTGTTTGTGGACAAGGAAGCTTAAACTTGCTGCCAATTTCTTCACAAAGCATGCTTACAAGATAAGCACTTGGGGACCCAGTTTAAATGTATTGCCTGCAAGCAATGGGCAAAGGGGTAACCTTTTTCATCTGAGTAAGTAAACACTTCTTTGTCCAGCACATAACTGGTGTCGTCAGTGTTTTTCTACCCCACATCAGGGCTCATTAAATAATTGCTAACTACATGAAAAGTCTCTCCTAGCATTGGGTTGGAGCAATAAACTAGCCTATCAATCACCGTGCACTTCCCATTCATATATTTCTGCTGATAACTCTGGGCATCCGTGATTCTTTCCCATTGTAAGCTAAGTATCTGCCACGTGCTCCTGATAAGACACTGCTCTTCTGCACTGCATGGCCGTTAATATTATATGATGTGCAACAGTCCACTTTGAGTATGAACTTTTCAGTAGCTAATTAAAGTTTCTTCTCTGAGTATGGTAATCCTTAACTTTATAGCTGGTTTTAGAAATTTCTTAGTGGGAGTATGACTTCTGTATTTATCCCTTTGCTTGTTTGTTTGGTGTGTAACTTTGAATAATGTGCCTTTAGTTTTAGTCTCTTCTCCACCTTTAACGGACAAAATTTATCAATCTCATATTAGAAAGCATTATTTTGTGCTTGTTCAGGAAAAACTCAATTGGTTTATCAGAAAGGTCATGGAACTTTGAAAGCAATACAAAAGCTTCTGTGGCTTCTTGCCATTCTTTAACAAAGTTTTGTAACAGACAATGCAATAGAAACTAGAGGCAAATTGATTGCTGCTCTGATCAAATCCAATGTTGAGGTATTCGAGATTCACTTGTCCTAGCAAATACAGGTTCACATGCCGTGTTTGCATCTGGTTCCTGCTCACTTTACATTTACAGTATTCTATTTACATTACCATTTTCATCACTGGTTTTACACTTAACGACTTTGAAGTGACTGATTTATTTCTGTGAATTGGCTAGTGTAACTTACAATAAAAATGTAGGGAGTCAGCCTCCACATAACCTGTGAGTGTTTCTAATGTTCGGTGAGAGGGAACGAGGAAAATAAAGACAGTAGGAATAGAGTAGAGTTCAGAGAGGGGCCTGGGAGGGTCAATGCCCTTCCTGCAAGAGATAGTGAAGACCTCAAACTCTGGAGGTACTCAAATTTTATCTTTTTTTTTGATTAGTTAATCGGTGTTTGTAATATTAACAACACATATTATTTTTATGGGTTTTTTGGGGGGAGTTTTTTTTTTGGTCCCAATTTTAGATTACCCCACCCAATAACCCTTTAGTTGTTTTTATTATTTGTATTTTTTAAGATAGTTATTAATCACAAATAGGATTATAGAAAACAAAGGAAATGGGAGCGTGGACTTTGAAGTTCAATGTCACCCAGTTAATCTTTCGTTTTTTTGTGGGGCAGATTAGTTGATGCCTTACTCATCTTTAGGAGCCGGAAAGAACAAAGTTGAATTTTCTTATCTCACACTTATAAGAACTAATCTTTTTGTTTAATGAGTCAGCTGTACATATTGTCTTAAAATGGCTTCTTGAGCCTTTTTTGGCCCCCAGCCAGGCCCTTCTGGACCTTTCTTTGGGGGTCTTTTTTGATTCCAGATAGGCCCTTGTAGACCTTTTCTTGAAGTCCTTTGATGTTTGTGTTGTCTCAGGAAGCCCCCAGTAGAGTGTGTGTGTGTGTGTGTGTGTGTGTGTTTTGAGGCTGGTGTCCTCTCCCATTCTCCTACTACCTGACCCTAATCACACAACCTTTTATATAAACATTTTATTATTATATTAATTTAACTCTTTCCCATAATCTTAACTTCCCTAATGTTCACCCACATAAAAAATGTAAAACTAACAGATGTAAATAATATTTAACTGTATCACAGTCAAGGCAAAGTGCACCATTAGCTGTTAACTGAAATGAATAACTTTTAGGAACATGGCAAATATGAAGTATGTGACTAGATTGCTATCAAATATAATAAATTAATCTCTCAGATTTACAAAGTAAACATGAGCTAAATTGTTTCCTTGCTCTTTCCTCCTATAGCAAGCCCAGGGAATACCATGGATCCGTGGTCCACGGGGGAGCAGCATTTCCTGTAAGGTGTGATTGCAGATGTTGGCATATCTACCTGCCCTGCAAAATAGTTTATTATGAAAGTCCCCAAGTTGTGAATTATTCTTCCTGTGGCTGCAAGATAGATCTGGCTCATAAAATCTGGTTCATAAAATTTAGTGCAAATTTCATTAACATCATGGAGCCCACAGCATAAATTTTGCACACTGGTATCATGGGGGTGGGGGAATCATGTTTAAAAAAAAAAATACCAGGGGAGGAAAGAGGGTAGGGCAAGTGGAGGGAGGGTATTTGGCAGGATCTCACCTAATGTACACAATGAAAGGGTACATTTCAAAACAACGAAGAGTATATTATAAATGCCTTACCTGAGGGAGGCCGAGGCAAGAGAATCACTTAAGCCCAAAGAGTTTGAGGTTGCTGTGAGCTACGACACCATGGCATTCTACAGAGGGTGACAAAGTGAGACTCTGTCTCAATTGAAAAGAAAAAATATATATGTATGTATATTTAAATGTCTTACCATAAGAATAAGTGAGGTGATGGTTATGTTAATTAGTTTGATTTAAGCATTACACATTGTATATCAAATCAACATATTGTACCCCATAAATGTATATAATTATGATTTAATAAAAATTAAATAAAAAATAAAAGAAAATAAAAATACCAAGGCCTTGGTCCCACTCCTTAGATTCTAGTTTTCTGGTTGATTCTAATCTTCCGTCAAGGTTAAAACTGTCCTAGCTTATAGATACAAGCTATATGTAAAACAAACATAGCCCCTGCCTTCCTGGAGCATGATGCAGACCTTAAATAAACAAACTCAAAAAAATTGCAGACTACCAACTGTGGTACATGCTGAAGGAAGAGAAAGACAAGAGAGAATAATAAAGTGTGAAGGGAGTCTAACTGAAATTGGTGAGCAAAAGGCAACCACTGAGAGAGCCTTTTCCTTTAAGCTCTTCCGAGGTGAACACTAGTACTTGGTATATGTTCTTTTCAAATAACAGTTGTACAGCATAGGAATGTCTAGAGACATTTGTTTGTTCCCTAATTGAATTAATATTTTTTCTTTTTCAGTCTTAGTATGTTACAGGCACTGTTGTAGGCTCAGGGCAGGATGGTGATGGGTACAGCAGTGAATGGGCCAGACCCAATTTCTGTTCTCATGAGTTTTTGTTGTACAGGTAAGATGCTCCTCCTTAGAATATAAAAAATATATATAAACTCTGGAGTAAAAAAGCTATTTAAAACTTTATGAAGATCACCATAGAGATAAGGAAATACACCCTTCCCAACAATATTGACTGTAACCTAGATGTATGTTTAATTGCATTTTTTAAAAAGGCATCTATCAAGCAGAACTAGTGATTGGCAATGAAGAAGATAAAGCCTAAAATGTAGTTGGATCATCAGGTATTATATAAATGGATGACACGAGCCATTAATATCAACTTTTTCCTCTTGTGAAGCGAAAGTTGGCCTTAATTGGAAATTTGCAGGTAGAGAGAATTATTAACAAGGACTGTCTGTGCTATTGGCATCCTGGTGCCCACGTTTGTCTGTGTGTGTTCTTAACATGAGTCTCTACCTGAGAGAGGACCAATCAGCTGTGATCCCGCCTGGGTGGGAGCTGAGTGTGGGGAAGTCATCAGCAGGCAGTGCTCCCGGAACCCCTGCAGGGGTGGCCAGCTAACTTCCCCCAGGAGACCACTGGCTTTAGGGTAATCAGCAATCTGAATTAGTCAATACTCATGAGATATTTTGCAGACACTTCATCAACTATCCTTTGGAGTTAGGATATCAGGTAGGGAACAGTTATTTCAAGGCTTTATAATAAACCATTTCAACAAATTGGCTGATATCACCAAGCACTGTCAAAAATAGACTGGAAAATGTAGGAGCGGTTGAACCTACAACTTTTGATCATTTTATAAGTGCAATTGCCTGTACTATCAGGAGGAAGATAGGCTAACACAGCCGATGGGGTTCTTTTAACTAAACAAATTGACATTTCTCATTTATTCTGACAGCTAAAATTGTGCATAAGATCAAAAAAAGAAACATTCATCAGGTTCAGTCTTGCTTCCCTTACTTGTGAAATTGAAAAGAAACAAAACAAGCACATTCGAATTTGGTATAAAAGTGACAAAGAGTATTTATCATAGACAGTTGAATATTATTCATTCGATCCAAAGCTACTCGTTCCAAGTTCAGCAAAAATACACAAAGAATTTTATAAATATTGAATTATGCTTCAGGGCAACTGCTCATACTTTTAATATAATCTTGGAAAAAAAGTCCTTTCCTTCTACTTTGAATTTAAAATCTGTCACCAAATACAGTTTTAAAAGCACATTGGATTACTTTCTGCCTCAGCTTAGGGAAGAGCTTTTGCTTTTTTTATGCCATAACATCTAGCAGTTTTTCTCTTGAATGAGAGGAAAGAAAGCTTGAACATTTCCAGTGAAATGCAACCCCAAATGGGCTTTCTGTAAAATGATGTGGTCATGTGCAATTTATCGCACATCTTCCTGTCAGGTTAAGACAACGTGTTTGAAGATATGAAATTAGATTATGGTGATCATTTAAATAGTATTCATTTCATGGAGCTGTGTGTAAAATGGAGAATATTTAAGCACCCAAAAAAGTTGATCGGTTTTTCTAAACTTTGTTCATTAGGATCACGGGGGTGGGGCGCGGATTGTGTTTTAAAAAAATAGTGATGCCTGGGTCCAATTCCTGAGATTCTAGCTCCCTTGTGAATTTTAATCTGCAATCAAGGTTAAGACCCACTGTCCTAAAAATGATAATGTGGTAATGTAACCATCAACATTCTAGAAATTCAAAATGCATTTAGGTTTAGATTAGGTTGCCAGACAGAGGATGCCTAGTTAAATTTAAATTCACGCTAAACAGCAAGTATATTTGTAACGTAAATATGTCCCACATATTGTATTTTCATTTGCTAAATCTGGCAACTTTAATTCGGGTTCTATTTTTTGCTTTAAAAAAATAGAAGCTGAACAAAGTTGGAACAAAGTTGTATTCGTACTATTGAAGCTCCACAGAAACAAAGACTTCTATACTTTAAAACAAAACAAAATTGGGTAAGGGTATGAGATGTCCTCCAGTGCTGTGGTCCCAAATCAGTGCACCTTCGTTTTCCCTTTTTGAATTTTCCTTTGGTTGTGTCTTTTGTTCATGATTTATCTTTGTCCTTAGCAGGAAGAGCAGGGAGAAACAAGCTTATGTCACCTTGTTTGGGACAGAAGCAGAGTATGTCTCTGCTATTATTTTTATTTTGTTTTATTTATATTTTTATTTATTTTTTCTTTCTTTCTTTTTTCTTTTCTTTTTTTGTTTTGAGACAGAGTCTCACTCTGTTGTCCTAGATAGAGTGCCATGCTCTGGCCTCATAGCTCACAGCAACCTCAAACTCTTGGGCTCAAGAGATCCTCTTGACTCAGCCAATTAGCTATTTGGAGTTAAGATATCAGGCACCCACCACAATGCCCAACTAGTTTGTCTATTTTCAGTAGAGTGGTGCGGTCTCCCTCTTTCTCAGGGTAGTCTGAACTCTGAGCTCCAGCAATCTACCCAGGCTGGTTTCCCAGGGTACTAGGATTACAGGCATGAGCCATCGCACCCAGCCTCTCTGGTATTATTTTTAAATGTTAAGGTTTTTGTTCATAAAAATAAAGAAGTTCTTTTTGCATATTTAAAATTTAAAATATGGAACTGAGAAATAGCCCCTGCTAACATTGTGTATTTCTTTCCATCCTCGAAACCAGTGGTTCTCAACCTTCCTAATGCTGAGATGTTATTTTCATTGTTACAAAGGGGTCGAGACCCACAGGTTGAGACCCACCACTCTAAATAAAAGATAGGCGTAGATCTAGGAATTTGGTAATGAAAGCAGAAAATTCTCAAGTCTGCTGTCTTCCCTCGTCTCTACCAAGACACCTCAAAGGGGAAACCTCAGTGACAATCCCAGCTTTACAAGATGCCTTTGCGTGGCATCCCCAAATAACTAACCACATTTTCCTAGACTCTTTATTAAATAATGCTTCCTTTCCCCATTTATTTGGGATGCCTTCTTTCTCATATACAATTTTTGTTGGTCTTGTGTACCAGCCATTTCTATTGTGATTCATAACTGGTTTTGCTGTTATAAAGGAAAATTATTCAGGTTTAATTGACTTTTTTTTTTCCAGATGGAGTCTCACTCTGTCACCATGGGTAGGGTGCAGTGGCGTCATTGTAGCTCTCAGCAAACTCAGACTCCCAGGCTCAAGTGATCCTCCTGCCTCAACCTCCCAAGTAAGGCTGGGGCTACAAGCACCCACCACAATGCCCCGATAATTTTTCTATTTTTAGTAGAGATGGGGTCTCACTTTTACACAGGGAGGTCTCAAACTCCTCCTCAAGCAATCCACCGGCCTTGGCCTCCCCGAGTGCTGGGATTACAGGCATGATCCACCACTTCTGGCTTAAGAACTCACTTTGTACTCGGCCTCCTTAGTGAACTTTCTGTTTAAGAAGCTTACCAAACTGAGGAACTGCTATCCTATCTTTGCCGAGGCTTCATTTAGGCTGTAAAGTCTGATCATAAAGAGATGAAGGGAAATCTCCCAACCAAAGGATTTGGTCTCATTTAATTCCTAGTCAACTATTGCCAAGCAGGTTCAAATATGCCTCTTCTTGTTTTCAGCCCTCTTGAGGAGAGGTTTCTGCAAATGTCACTGTGGGACCATTTCCCTACTCTTCCCAAAGGGCGTTATCCTGAACCTTGCTATGTTTCCCACTCTGAGTCAGAAACTGTGTGCCCTAGGTATCACCCAGCCAGCCTCAATACCTTTTTACCCCTGAGACCCGTTCCACACGAATTTCCCAGACCAACTTTTAACCTCAGTAGGGCGTTCATTTGTATCCTTTCCTGTAGGAAGTATTAAATGGCAAGAAGCACAAGGTCTTAATAAATGCAATCGTCTGGAGGTCTTCAAACATTAAATGGACTTCTCATGCTGCAGTATGTCTAATTTATTTTCTGGAAAGAGACACACAAATCTTGGTGTGACTTAATTAAGAATCATGTCACAGTTTATTAACCCCACGTGTTCCTGTAAGAGGGAAAAACAAAGAAGAATAGCATGGCAAAGCCAAAAAATCTATCAAAAATCTCTGCAAGCACTCTTTCATTAATTTTAATAGTTTTAAAATTAGTTTTCTAGGACAGATAGTAATAACATCAAAAAATAAAAGTAGCTTGGTTTTCCTTTTCAACATTTATATCTTATAAATGAAATACTTTAAATAGGTCACTGAAAAAAAAGCCACATGACTATCTAAACAGAGCGAGCGAAAGACATTTGATATGCACCACTCGTTCTTGATTACATTTTTCAAAAATTGAGTGAACAAGAAGATATAAGACTCTTCCCTAATGTGATCAGGTTATATACCTTAAACTAATCATCAACATTAAAATGTCTTTGTATTTCTAGAATTAGCCACAATTTTTATGTTGGCTTTTAGCATTTCTCCTATAATTAGTTAATGTGAATTATATTGACTGATTTTCTAATTAAAACCAAATAGGCTTTCTGGGGTAACCCCAACCTGGTCTTGAGTTATTATTCTTTCTACTCATTGCTGTGTTCGATATCTTGGAATTTTAATTAGGATTTATGCTGTTTGAGACTGTAAATTCCTTTCTTGAAAAGTCTTTGAGATTTGGGGTTTTAAGTTATGATAGCCTAATAAAATTAGTAGGATGGTCTTTCCTCTGACCTATTCCCCGGAAATTTTTGTGTAAAATTGAATTCTTTTTTCGTGGTTGATTGGTGGAGCCCACATGTGGGCTTGAAGGTTTTTCCTATGGAACTATTTATGACTTATGGTTCAATTTCTTTCTTTTTTTTTTTTATGGTTCAATTTCTTAAACTGTTAGAGGACTATTCAAGCTCTCTGTTTCTTCTTAGGTCTGTTGTTATTAGTTACATATATTTTCTTAGAATCTCTCTATTTTGTCTAAACTTTTGAAATATTGACAATTTTTTTCATAATCTCTATGCATGTCTTTACTCTCTTTTATTTTTATTCTTTGTACTGATAATTTGTGCTCTATCTTTTTGCTTTTGGTCACTGTCACCAGAGGTTTATGAATTTCATTAATCTTCTCAAAGATCCAACTTTTGGCTTTGGTTGTTCCTCTTCATTGTATATTCGTTTTCTATTTCATTTATTTCTGTTTGTTTTCTTAATGTTTGTTTCATTCTACTTTCTTTTCTTTTTTAATTAAAGCATTATCTATCTTTAATAGCAAACCTTTGAGAATAACAAGAATTCCAAACAATAGGAAACATTGAAAGTGAATTATCTCTATTTCATCACTTCTAAAATGCCATCTACATATCACTGATAAAGAAGCACTACTAACTCAAAACAACAACGCTTACTAAAAGAGCTCCTCAGGGTTTCTTTTTTCTTTCTTTCTTTTTTTTTTTTAGAGACAGAGTCTCACTCACCCTTCGTAGAGTGCTGTGACATCACACCTCACAGCAACCTCCAGCTCTTGGGCTTAGGTGATTCTCCTGCCTTAGCCTCCCAAGTAACGGGGAAGATAGGCGCCTGCCACAACGCTCGGCTATTTTTTTGTTGTAGTTTGGCCAGAGCCCAGTTTGAACCTGCCACCCTCGGTAGACTGGTGCCCTACTCACTGAGCTGCAGGCGCCACCCTCTTCAGGGTTTCTTAAACATAAATTTTATCTTATAGCATTTTATACATTCATGAAAAGGAAAAATAAGTGAAATGATTGGTTAAATTATTTCTAAAACTTCTCTTATGTAAAATCCAGCTTTTCTGAGTCACTTTTTCCTCTCCTTCTTCTTCTTTTCTTTCTTCCTTCCTCCACCCCTCCTCTTATGGGTACATAATAGTTGTAATGTCTTCATAGGATACATGCGGTGTTCTGATACAGGCATACAATGTGAATTAATCTAATCAGGGTAATTGGTGTACTCATCACCTCACATATTTATCTCATTTCTTTGTGTAAGGAACATTCCAATTCTACTCTTTTAGTTTAAAAGTATACTCTAGGGCCGTGCCTGTGGCTCAGTGAGTAGGGCCTCAGCCCCATATACCAAGGGTGGCGGGTTCAAACCCAGCCCCAGTCAAACTGCAACAAAAAATAGCCTGGTGTTATGGTGGGTGCCTGTAGTTCTAGCTACTTGGGAGGCTGAGGCAAGAGAATCACCTAAGCCCAACAGCTGGAAGTTGCTGTAAGCTGTGGCTTCACAGCACTCTCTCAAAGATGACAAGGTGAGACACTGTCTCTAAAAAATAAATAAATAAATAAATAAACAAACAAATAAAAGTATACTCTACCTTATTGTTAACTACAGTCACTTTCTTGTGCCATTTCTTCTACTTTCTGTGGGTATATTCTACCAGTATTTTTTTCAAACTTCTTGAGATGGTTGAATAATTCCTTAATCTTCAGCCTTTCTTCATTTCTTGTATTGAGCATTTGGGGCAGTATATTTCCTTTTATATGAAGATTACCTACATCCTACTAGTTCTTTTTTTGTTTGTTTGTTTGTGACAGAGTCTCATTATATCACCCTCGGTAGGTGCCGTGGTGTCACAGCTCACAGCAACCTCCAACTCCTGGGTTTAGGTGATTCTCTTGCCTCAGCCTCCCAAGAAGCTGGGACTACAGGAGCCCGCCACAATATCTGGCTATTTTTTTGTTGTAGCTGTCATTGTTGTGTGGCAGGCCCTGGCCGGGTTGGAACCAGCTGGCCCCAGTGTAGGTGGCCGGTGCCCTGGCCACTGAGCTACAGGCACCAAACCCCTACTGGTTTTTGTTATGTGGTATTTTCATTATTATTCAGTTCAATATACAGAGGGTACCCAAAAAAACATATGTGCATTTTAGGAAAGGACAAAATCTGTATTAAAATTGCAATATTCATTCTGCGGGCCAAAGCATGTGGATTGCTTGAGCTCGGGAGTTCCAGACCCTGAACAAGAGTGAGACCCCCCTCTCTGTAAAATAGCCTTCTGTATATTTTAATTTTTATTATTACTCCTTGATCTAGTGATCATTGACAAATACATGAGAATTTTGTTTTATTACTTTGTTGTTGACCTCTCAGCTTAATTGGTTTGTGGTCATAGACACAACAAACCTTTGCATTGTGAAATTTAACCTACAGAAAAGTGCATGAAATGCACGCATACGGATTAATAAATTATTAAATGATAGAACGAGTCGCATCCACTGCTTAGATCAAGTTAACACCGTCAGCGTCCCAGAAGCCTTCGTCATTCTTCTTTTTAGGCACACCCCACTCTAACTTCTAAAGGTAATCACAATACTGACTTTAAAAAATCTGTTTTCTACTTTCTTTTAAATAGTTCTCCTGCCTAAGTACGGATCTCTAAATATTGTAGTTTAATCTGCTTACTTTTGAACTTTATGTAAATGAAAGATATAAAGATTTAAAGTTATAAAGTATTTTACGTCTTGATTCTTTTACTGAATATTATGTTTGGGATTCATTGGTTCCACATAGCAATAGATGATTTAGTTTTATTGCTCCATAGTATTCAATTGTTTGAAAATATCCCAATCTATTTATGTAGATAACCAGTGGGCTCTGGTTTCTTTCTATTTTAGGGCATAATGCTTATGTATTTGAACATTCTTATATATTTCTCTGAGCACACATGTGCATGCCATTTCTATGTGGTATGTGTGTAGGGGCTCCATCACTACATCAGGAAGTTTGCATACGTTTCACTGTATTTTGAAATAATTTTAAACTGTTACAAAAGTTGCAAAAATGACACAGAGAGTTCCCAAATGCCATTCATTAAACCGTCCCCAATTATAACTTTTTGCATAGTTATTGCACTATAATCAAAACCCAGAAATTAACACTAATACAATACTATCAACTAATCCAAATACATTAATTCGAATTTGCCCATTTTCCCATTTTCAACGTTTCTGTACTCTTACATTTTAGACGTGTCCCTTGTAAACAGCATTTAGTTTGATTTTTAAAAACTCAGTTTGACAATCTCTCTTAACTAGACCATTTGATGCATTTACCCTAAGTGTAATAGATAATGATTTGTCTATGTAAATCATTATAATCATTATAAACCATTTATTTGTGCTTTGTATTTATTGTTTCTGTTTATTTTTCTCTACTTTTGGGTCTTTGGTATTCAATGGATCATTTTTATTGACTTTTATTAATTTATTTATCTATTTATTTATTTTATTTATTTATTTATTAACTTTTATTTATCAATTTCCCTCCTTTTTTTCTTTTAGTGTTAGAAATAGAAATTGTAACATGAAACAATTTATTGAAATCAAAAGTTAAAAAAAAATATTTACTACAACAACTTTCACGATACTTCAGGTCCACTTCATGGATTTTAAATCTGTGTAATTTTAAATTTCGTTAGATAATATTATTTATTTTATTTTTAGAAAATAAATCATATTGTATTTTTAAGGTATACAACCTGAGGTTAATGAATACATATATATAATTAAAAAGCAGACATAGTGAAGCAAATTAACATAGCTTTTGTCTCACATAGTTACCCAAATTTTTGTTTTGGGGGTAAGAGCAGCTGAAATCTATTCACTTAACATAGACCCCAAATGAAGTACAGTTGTATCACTTACAGTGCTCGTGTTGTACATTAGATCTCTGGACTCCTTCATCCTACACACCTGCTTCTATGTATCCTCTGACCTACATCTCCCAAAAAGCTTTCGCCATTCCTGTCAAGCCTTCCAGTTTCCTCTCAATCCTCCAGCACATCTGGTAAGCATGGTTTTTGTTCTCTATGTCTGTATAGTTGACTTTTTAAGATTCCACATATGCATGACATCTTGCAGTATTTTTCTTTCTGTGTCTCGCTCGTTTCACTTTGCATAATGTCCTCCAGGCTCATCCATGTTATGGCAAAGGGCAAGTTCTCATTTGTTTTTTTAGGGCTGAATAATATTTTATTTTATATGTATATAAAATAAATCTGTATCTCCACACATACACACACGAATGCGCTCGTGTGCGCACACGGTTTTGGCACCCTCTGTATATATAAAATGCAACATTGGAATAATAGAAATATAATTTTATATGTATATATATACACACACACACATTTTTAAGAAAAGAAAAAGCTGTATTAAAATTGTAATACTCTTCTGGGCATGGTGGCTCACTCCTATAATCCTAGCACTCTGGGAGGCCGAGGCGGGTGGATTGCCCTGAGCTCACAGGTTTGAAACCAGCCTGAGCCAACGCGAGACCCTGCCTCTAAAAATAGCTGGGTATTATGGTGGGCACCTGTCCCAGCAAGAGAATTACTTGAGCCCAAGAGT
The DNA here is from genome assembly GCA_963574655.1 of Perodicticus potto. Lineage (NCBI taxonomy): Eukaryota > Metazoa > Chordata > Mammalia > Primates > Lorisidae > Perodicticus > Perodicticus potto. The sequence continues at coordinate 42,706 of CAUYRH010023274.1, forward strand.
TAGAGGTTGCTGTGAGTTATGATGCCACGCACTCTAGCAAGGGTGACAAAGTGAGACTCTGTCTCAAAAAAAAAAATTAATAAATAAAATAAAATAAAATTGTAATAGTCAATATATATCAATAAAAAATGATTAATGCAAGTCACATTTGACTTTTGCAATTATAAGAGGTGCTCAAAGTGGTTACCATCAGCGTCCAGACCCTTCTGATTACTGTGTGTTGCTTGAGCAATGTTGACTAAAGTGTCCCCTTGTATTGCTGGGTGTGCGGTTTCGATCTCTTCCCTTAGTACCAAATGTAGCTGGTTTTCTACAGTATACCACATCCTTAGGGGTCCCCCCTACTCATGCCTCCATTGTCATTGTAATTCCACAATGTTCTGGAATTTCAAATCCCATTTCAAAATGGTCTTACACTCCTCAAAGGACAACTGTGCTTCCACCATTTTATTTGACTATCCTCCCTTTTGCATGGTGTGACAACATTCATTCAATTAATGCCATCTTTTGAGGGAACATCGTACTACACACTGCTACTATAATTCAATTCAACTTCGAAAAGTAATACATAGATAATATCTCTTAAAATGTGTATAATTTTTTTCAGCACCCCGGTATATAAATATCTCCATAATTTCTTTATCGAGTCATCTGTTGACAGACACTTAGCAATTCCACATGATTTTTTTTTTCTTTTTTCCGTTGCAGTTTGGCCAGGGCCGGGTTTGAACCTGCCACCCTCGGTATATGGGGCCGGTGCCCTACTCGCTGAGCCACAGGCAGCTCCCTGGGACACTTAGGTTGTTTCCGTATTTTAGCTATTGTGAATAATACTCCAATAAACATGGAATGCAGATATCTTTACAACGTGATGATTTCATTTCCTTTGGGTATATGCTTAGAAGAGGGATTACTGGGTCATATGATGGTTCTATTTTTAATTTCTTTAGAAAACTCCATACCGTTCTTCATAATGGCTGTCATCAACCTATATTCCCACCAACAGTGTTCCCTTTTCTTGCAACCTTGCTGACATTTGTCATCTTTTGACGTTTTGATAATAGCCATTTTAACAAGCATGAGATAACATCTCAGTAGTTTTGATTTTCATTTCTCTGGTGATTAATGATGTTGAGGGCCTTTTAATATACTTGTTGGCCATTTTTATGTCTTCTCTGGAGAAAGGTCTATTCAAGTCATTTTCTCATTTTTAAAGTTGGGTTATTTGCTATTCTATTGAGTTGTGTGAGTTCTTTATACATTTTAGATGTATGGTTTGAATTTTTTTTTTTTTTTTGCCAGTTCATAGGATGCTGTTTCATTTTCTTGATTGTTTTCCTTAGTAACCAGAAGCTTTTTAGTTTGACATAGTTCCATTTGCTTATTTTTCTTTTGTGACTTGAATTTTTGGTGTGATAGTCAAAAGAATCATTGCCAAGGCCAATGGTCAGGAAATTTTCCCTTATGTTCTCTTCTAGAAGCCTTGTAATTGCTGGCCTTACAGGCAGGTCTTTTATTCATTTTCAGGTGATTTTTGTGGTTTTTTTTTAAATACTTAATATGTATTCATATTCATCTATATATTTAGTGTTTCCTTGGTGCTTTATTTGCTTTTGCACGTCACATCCTCTCTTTCAAGTCACTGTTCTTCAGTTCAAATTACATATTTTATCATTTTTTCTTAGAGACTCACTATGTTGTCCTTGGTAGAGTGCCGTGGTGTCACGGCTCACAGAAACCTCAAACTCTTGGGATTAAGTGATTCTCTTGCCTCAGTCTCCCAACTAGCTGGGACTAAATGCGCCCGCCACAATGCCCTGCTAATTTTTGTAGGTTGTAGTTGTCATTGTTTGGCAGGCCCAGGCTGGGTTCGAACCCACCAGCTACAGTGTATGTGGCTGGTGCCTCAGCCGCTGAGCTACGGGCACCAAGCCTCTACTCCCAGTCTTGAAAAACAATTTTATGCAACATAAGATTTTAATTGGCAGTTATTTTATTTCAACATGTTAAAGATATTTCATTATTGGCTCAGCACCTGTGGCTCAACGGGCTAAGGCCCCAGCCATATACACCTGAGCCGGTGGGTTAGAATCCAGCCTGGGCCCGCCAAACAACAATGACGGCTACAACTAAAAAATGGCCGGGCGTTGTGGCGGGCGCCTGTAGTCCCAGCTACTTGGGAGGCGGAGGCAAGAGACTCGCTTGAGCCCAGGAATTGGAGGTTGCCGTGAGCTGTGATGCCACAGCACTCGACCCAGGGTGACAGCTTGAGGCTCTGTCTCAAAAAAAAAAAATGATATTTCATTACTTCTT